>CABHPQ010169167.1:11473-43272 GCA_902168405.1 Peromyscus aztecus | reverse complement strand
AAACTTCATTTGTAAAGAAATCGTCTGATTGCTAATTGGCCAAATAATTGTAAAATCCTGCATAGAACACAGGAAAATCAGTTGACATGGAAACACTTGACTGTTTAACTGTATGTGAATAATGGCTATCAAGCATTTTAAAGAAAAGTTATGGGAGATATTAATTTGTGCTCCTTAAGGTCATAAAATTTAGCAGTGTAACCCCGTATAGGAAACAAAGATCTTGTTTTTAAAAGCATTTAAATGGTAATAACTGGTTTAGGCATTGCTTTCTTAAACATTTAGGTAGAGTGAGCACTAAGTCCTATTTACTAATACATTTGTTATTGTTAATATGAATTTATTTTTGACAATTTTGAAACCAAAATTCAAACGCTTTGAACCCAACAAACCTTAGCTTCTAAGAGAAGTGAGGTCTGAGTAAATAAATAATCTTGTAAAGGCTGCTTATATTTCCTTTATTGGTAGATAGCATTAGTAATGTTATCTTCCTAAATTGCAGCTATTTTTTATTTTCTTAGATTGGTTCCAGAGAAAATCAAGACTCTAAATGAAAGTAGATTTGATTTGTATTTAGTTCAATGATTTATCAAATGCTCATTCAAATAGTAAATGGAACTAGAGAATTCAATGTTGTTCCTCAGACTTCAATCATTTCAGTATTTTAAATTGCATTCACTGTGTTTATCATGGATATTAGGGAAATATTTGTTTAATGAAGTTCAGAGTTACTAATGTATGGGGTGCAAGTTAATGCTGCTATTACTACAGTCTGTTCTTCCAGAATAGCAGCTCTAGTGATCCTTTTTTAGTTCTTTCAGTTGACATTTTGAATCCTGCGAAATGAACAAATTATGTAACGTTTAATTGAGGGGGTTGCTGGGATCAAGCAATAGCTATGACAATTATTATTTGTAGTCCTGTGGTGGATTTATACTAATCAGGTTTCATTTTGTAAAACAGTTTAATCCAAGGAGTACAAAGAACGATGTCTTATAAAATGTGTCAAAAAATGGAGAAATTCCATAGAGAGGTTGTCAAATGCTTACCTCCCCCTCCCCTTTGTGACCCTCTTCCAATATATGGCAATTTCTAATCAGTTAGTTGACTTCGTGAGAATGTTGTAGAGGGAATGACACTGTTTTTATAGGATAGTTTTGTAATGTGTTGTAGTAAATCTGTTCACTAGACTTTCCTTAGCACAGTTTCATACTGAGATATTTCCAGCTGTGTGGTGTTTGCTCCCTGCACTTCGCTGACTTTCCTCCCTCTCGGGTCTCACTGCTTCTCTTCTATCAATATATGGAGCAGAAAGGCAAGATTATGGCAGCATATGTAGCTGAAGATATATTTTTATGTTTTAGGTCTATAGAGCTATAGCTTTATTTTATGACCATGGGGAGGTATATTGCTTTGTGGTTTACTTTTTAATCATTTCACTTTACTCCTGTTAATTTGGTAAGAAAAAAATGAAATATTAATTCCTTGGAAATGAAACAAAGTAGACTAGGGGAAAGTATGGTAGGATTGTTAATGTACTTTCCTTTCTACCTGCCGATGTTTTGAATTGTATCATGTTGTGTGAACCAAAGCTATGGCTCCTGGTGAAGATAACTGTCTGTCTCTCCTCTTTTATGCTTTGTCTGTGACTGATCTTCCTATAAATTGTAGTTTATGTTGATAGCATCATCTCACAGCATTTACTTTTATTTGTTATTCTTCAAAATAATTAGTAATCTTGGAAGAACAGCAGAGTTCAAATAGTCATGCATTCAATCTTTAATAAAGCAAAAGGGTTCCTATAAATACACGTGCATATTACCTTGTGAGTGACTAGTCTTTCCTAGGCATGTCTGCTTATTGCTAGTATGTGGTTCCTGCCCATGTGCTAATAACTGTAGTTCAAAATGAGGATTTTAGATAGGATTCTATTAGTCAACTGTTGGAATGAATACAGTAGCTCTGGGAGCTTCTGTTAATCCCTGTTCCAAGCAGGCAAGTTCTTCTTTTCCTAGCTCTAGAGTGCTCTGGTGTACTCGTTGTTCATGTTGCTTCACAATGATTTTTTTTAATGGAAAGAAAAACATCCAGTTTTCATCTGAAAATATCAGTAATACAGGAATCCATTTTTAGTTTGTTTCTTCCTATAGCTGCATGAGGTGCTTACCCTCCTGTGACAAGAAAAAAAAATAGCTCACCTCCCCAATACAAAATTCTGTATCATTTCTGATTCTCGTCATCTTTTTATCACACACACATATATTTCTGTTCCTTCCTGAAAAGATTTATATACATGCCACCGTAGAGAGATAAATAGATATCTCTATGTGTTTTGCCAAGCTCCCTATATTGCTTTTATAGAGAAGTAGGAAAGACTCGTTTGTTTTATAATATTCTGTCTTTAACAGTCATCATCTCTCTGAGTAGGTCATTTTGTTACTGCCTAGATATAGTGTATGGGGTTTATGATGCTACTTAGCAAGTGAACACAACTTAAGGAAACCACAGTTTCCTTTTAATCATAGTTCTGTGGAGGAAGGAAAAGGGAAGTTTTTCTCTTTTATATACTCAAAATATAGATTCCTTTAAGGAATCTTGTTTACTTAAATTATAGAAGGATCTGAAACATTTTTTATTCTTTTGACATATGAATTGAACACTTTTTAACATTGGGAGCATAAAGTAACCCAAATGTATAATGGCTCAGTCCACATTAGATAACCTGTAATATCTCTGAAGCAAGCAAACACCTAGGAAGAACACCTGTACTGTGTGCCTTTAATGTCTCAATCACAAGAATGTGAGGTAATCATGACTCAGTCCCACTGATGTGTGGTATGGAATAACACTAATACCATTTCAGATCAGATGGCCAGGGTTAGAATGTTGGCTCTTGACAGCCCTGTAACCTTGGGCAAGTTATTTAACCTGTTTTAGCCCAAGGCACTGTGCAAAACAATCACAGTAATAACACATGTGACTCCTGGCATGTAAAATGAAGTATTATATAGCATAGGTCACAGTTCTTGTTGCAAAATGGAGAAGAATTATTTGGAGTGGAATGTTATCTTTCACATACTTTCTTGAGTTGAACGTACTAATTTCTTTAACCTCTTTTTTTTGTGGTCAATATTTGCATCCCTGTTAATAATTCAGTTGTGTGCTGTTTAGGAAAGCATTTTGTGAGAAATTGTTGGCAACCATAAATTCTGAGTATTAAGAGTAAATTGAAAGAACCACAGTGGCAGTATTGGGACACCCTACTCACTGTCCATCCCAACAGTAACCCCGTTGTCACTCTTAGTTCTAGAAGCTGTTTGGAGCTTCTGGTTCACATCTGCAACTGCTTTCCCTGTGCCTTATGACCTGGACATACACTTTACAAGTGTCTGCCTCAGCTCCCCTCTGCCCTTGCTTGACAATATTTTTCTTCATGTTCTTCGCTAACAGCTGCTCCGCTCTGTGTCATATGTCTCTGTGTTCATTTCTTTGCCTCAGATATCACTGTGAGGCTGGTGTAAATTTTCATTAGTGAGAAAAAAAAAGCCAATGAATAAATAAAAGCTAAAGGAAACAAAGAAGAGCAAGAAAACCATCAGCTGTGTTGAACCAATTCTTACTCTTGGTGGGAGTCTATTTAATTTCCATAGAAGATGTGACTAAGGAAAGTCGCACCAAAGGCAATGTGAACAGACTCCCTCCAGTGGCAGAATGACTGTGTGGCCTAAGCACTAACTGGCACTTGACTGGTTGCCCAGGCAGGCCTCTCCGAGACTCACTCTAGGCAGAACACTGTGTAGAGACGACAGTCGGGCCACTTGGTTTGTCCTCACTAATGTTCCCTCCTCGCTTGTCCCATCTTGCTTTTCCTCTAAGTGGAGTGAGTCTGCTCCTACTTGCTTTTATCCTGATGTCAGCTTCAGTAATGACAGCGGTTGATTGACTTGCTGAAACAAGCACAGTACTTTAGATTCTGTAGTCACTTCCCTGCCCTTAGTAAAAGTTTCAAGTTTTACATTTTTGCCTTGTTGAGTACACCTCTTTCTTGGGTTTATTTCCATTTCTGTTCAATTTCTTTCTAAGAATCTCTTAATTCATTATTAATTATTTGAATTATCTTCTCACTATGCTAAAATATATACCGCATTTTGTAACTATTTAAAATATTTTACTACTGCAAGACTGTAATTAATGTCTCAACTGAGGAGAATATGTTTGTACATATACATTTGAGGAGAAAAGTCAGCATTTGGAAAGACTTGTAGTAGAAATATGTAGCAGAGCAGGAACATCAGGGCTCAGATGCACAGAGAGCTTCAGCATGCTCTGCTCCTAGGTGTCAGAATGCAGGGTGTTGGCAGCGTGGAGGGGTGCACAAGTACAGACCTCGGGACTGAATTCCAGGCAGAGTGGAATGTGATCAAGAATAACTAGAATTGTAAGTCTGGAAAACTGAAAATCAGAATTATTGACAAGGAGGAAAAGCAAATATTTGGAGGCATCTTGATAACATCAGTTTTTTACACTTGAGGTTTTAGGTCTCAGTGTACAGGTGTGTTCTACATCCTTTTCAAGCAGAACTTCTATCTACTGCTTTGTCCTTGTTTCATGAGAGGATGCATATTCAAGCAGAACTTCTCTACTTCATAGACTCTGTGTCACTAGACTAATTCTATCTACTGCTTTGTCCTTGTTTCATGAGGGGATGCATATTCTTTCTAGGGCCACCTTTTTCTTCATTCAGACTACTCGAAATCGTTCAGACGTTTTGATTGACTTGTCTTACTGAGAAGGATGTGTTTTACACATAGATCTTTAAGAAGAAAAAACTAGTGTTGGAAAGTTTCTAGAAGAAGCGCAGAAAACATATAGTCTAATGATAGAAGTTTTAAAGCTGGTACTTTATAAAAAAACAAACTCTTTGCTGCTTTGAGTGCATAGTGAAGTAGAGGTACTTTGCCCGTCTACATAAAGGTAGTGTTGGAATCTTTGGAGGCCTTTTAGGCTTATTACTATAAAGAAAAAAGAAAGCATTTGAGCTAAGGCATTCTCAATGCAACTTTAGGAAATCTCTTGGAAATTTATGGCACATGGTCTTTAGTTGAAAAGGAGTTCTAGAATGGGGAGAACAATTACTCCCCATTGGAAACTACCCGTGTCACTAGGAGACTAGAACTTATGTGAAAGAGAGAGGTCTGGATTTGACGTCAGTTTTAGCGAGGTCTTTAAGGAGCTTGGTTGTATTTCACTCCTTGAAGGAAAGAGTGAACACAGTCCAGAGAAGGCCAAAGTTGAATCCCAAAGATGAACTAAGTCTGCAATCCAGGTTTGTTAAAAATGCTAATGAGACCCTGGTAGTTCAAAGTTACTTCCTAGCTGTGGTGGAGCAAAGAGTGTCTCAGCTGGATTTGTAGCTAGTTTGACAATTTTGCGAGCATTTGAACTATGGTGTGGTCCATTTACTAAGCTGCTCCAGAGATTTGATGTGTAGTGTACTGTTGGCCACAGTGGTTGTGGCATTTTCTATGAATACATGTGTTCTTTTGTTTTCTACAGCACACAGGGTTTGCTGCCTAATACTAGCCCTGAAGGTGCCTGACTAGCCATATGCCATTACAAATGAGGAATATACAATTTGACTCTATACTTTGATTTTAATGAGAACTTGTCAGGAGTCAGAATGCTGATGAATTTCTCTCTTTAAAACTTTAAAAGCTAGTGACTAAGGCCAACAAGAACCAAGATAGTCTTGTACATTTATTATTTGACCAGATCCTAATGTCAGTATTTTATGATTATATGTATGATGTAAACCAGGAGTTAGTTATTATGGTCCTTGAGCCAGATCCCCAAGCCTGCCACCTGTTGATAGATGTAAAAACATACTGGAACACTCATGCCCGTTTTATATAAATATAACAAATTTATGTTTATAAATTTATTTTTTATATTAATTACATATTATCAATGGCTACAGTTTCCCTAAAGCAGAGGTAACTGGCTGTGACAGACCATCTAGCCCACAAACCCCTTAAATGTTACTGTTTGGTCCTTCACTGAAGTATATATACACTAACATCTACTGGAAAAGACTGGCTATAAGCTAACCCCTCTTGACAGGATAAAGATGTTGAAAGTTTGTGAAAGAAAATTGTAGACTGATACTGCTTTTGCATATTATCAAAGTTTTGAGATTATGTACATCGTGTAGAGATCCACAGGAAGTCAAATAATGCAGAAAGTTAGCCCTATGTGGGGTTACTCCAAGATGGAGGACCCTGTAGGTCCTCATGTCTGAGTTTAGGAGGGAATGTTTCTATGTGCAGGCATTTCCAGGTATACTTCGAATTCTACTAATGTTTTTAAGTGTCAGAGGTGGTATAAACTCTGAAGACATGTAGATTTATACTAATATTATTTAAGATTTTATATATACCATATTCTTTATTCCACCAAACTCTTAAAAGAAGAGTTGAGCCAGGCATGGTGAAACATGTCTGTCACCATAGAGCTTGGGAGGTAGAGGCAAGAGGGTCAGGAATTCAAGGCCAACCTGAGCTACATGAGATCTGGTCTCAGAGAGTCAAGGTCTTATCAATTTGTTGTCCATAATCTATCTCTAACCATCTGTAGTAAAAGACATTTTGAAAAGAAATTTCCTACTTGTCATTGCCTGATAAATGTAAAAGTTACTACAAATTAAAATGAAAAAATGATAAAGGTGTCACCGCATAAAAATCAACCAATATTCTTTAAGCTTTCTAAGTGAGTGGCCCTAATTGTTCTATTTCCTCCAAGATTGATAGTTCACAGACCATCCTTTGTGAATGGAGCAAATTTCTAAGTAACACTAGATGACAGTGCCATTTTCTTCTCTGGGGGTTCATTTATAGGTACTAATCTTAAGAGTCCCACTTTGGGGCTGGAGAGATGGCTCAGAGGTTAAAGAGCACTGGCTGCCCTTTCAGAGGACCAGGGTTTGTTTCCCAGCACACACATGGTAGCTCACAAGCATTTGTAACTCCAGTTCCAGGAAGTCTAAAACCCTCTTCTGCCTCCTCAGGCAGCATACACATGTAGTGCACAGACATACACAAACACCCATACACATAACACAAAAAAATTAATTTAAATAAAAATAAAATTTACAAGAGTCCTAGTTTGTTTCCTATTGTTCTTTTACATGCTATTTTCACTATTTGTTTGTATATGTGTTCCAACCTTATGGGTCTATATTCAGAATAAGCAGAGGTAGAAGAAACGATCCAAAAATGCATATTTACTTGGATCCTGAATTCAAAGTAAGTCCAATAGTGTGGAGAAAGAGTGTTAATTCTGTCTTTGTGAAGCAACATTTTCTGGATATTAAAAATAAAATACATGGGGGAAGTAGAAGGGCATTTCTGATGGAGATGAGAGTGTATCTAAAATCATACACTCATGTTTGCTGTCAGGGTACATTGGTTGTGGTGTTGCTGGGGGAAAGAAGTGTGCCTGATAGGAGAGTAAGCTAAAGCCTGAGAGGGCTGGCTAGGCAAGTTATGCCATGATTACAAGTAGAGGTTTACCTTGTTAGTAGATAGCGTCTCAAACTTTCTAGTTTGCAGAGAACCTTTATTTCTCTTTCATTTTTATTACATCATAGGAATAAAATTCTGGTTCATACAAAAAGTAATGGCAAAATTACCTTTTAACTTTCTGTTCTTCCTCAGTGTAGTCTCCAAGTTTGCTGATCTAGACTGAATGAGAAATAGTAAATATCTCTCACAGGTGAACTATAAAAGATGAAGTGTTCAATCTGGAGGAAAGTGACAGAGAGAATTTGTCAGTTTAGTGTTCATTGTTGATGTAACAGTATTTTATAAAAATCAGATACTTGTTGATAATAGTTTAAATGCTCATTCTTTTATTCTTCTCTTTATTAAATTTCAGACATACTTATCTTGCTTGAATGTTGAATCTCAGCTTTAAGGTGCAGTTTTATTATTGAAAAATTGCTTATATTTTATAAACTTGGAAACATTGTGACCATATTGTCAGATTTAGTCTTTTTCAGCTTACTAAAGATTTAGCTAAGTTTTCCCAAGTTATTTATATTTGAAAGGTATTTATCAAAAAAATTAGTTAATTTTTAGTTAATGAAAATTTTTATTTCCTCTGAAATATTAATATTTTAATAGTACTCAGCTAAAGAATTTTGACATTTTCTGTCAATAGTATTATAGTTAGCTTGTAGGAAAACAATTACAATATAAAGAACAGTTTCTATGTGATTATCCAAAATATCTGAAATACCTAAATGTCTAATCCTTATCAATGGCAATTACTACTTTATGAAATCTGACTGCAGAGTTACAAGAGCTTCCACTCCTGTAGTTTTTAATTTTATCTTTTGCCCTTAATATAGGTGTCTCAACATTTCTTATTATCTCATTGGTGGCATGTTAAATACTGACTTGGGTGTTCATTCTCTTCTCCATTGTGTGTTGCTTGACCATTTTTAAATTTACCTTAAAAAAAAAATCTGCAAAACCACCTGGGGAACCCTACCATAACTCCTCTTCTCATTCTGCTAAACCATAACGATGTTAGGTAAACTCAACAATTGAGCTCATCAGGACTCTACTTAATACCGTCTGTATTCTCTGTATTTGAAGATATGTATCATTGTTTTGTTTAGCTTTTTAAATAAGAGCTTATTTATTTAACATATTGGTTGCGATACCAGGAATAACAAATTTAATGATTGTTTTTAGCCATGTGTATATCTTAGGCAGTATAATGACTTTGTTTTAAACACATTTTAATTATCTTATTCATAATAACTTCAGCCACTATTTTGCTGCAATATTCTGGAACTTGTCAGAGACCATATAATTGTTTTGAAAAATATTTTCATATAAAATCCAAGGAAAACTTGTCAGTTTTAATTACTACAGTCTAAATTCTGACCAAAAAAAAAAAAGATGTTGAATTTTAGTAACAATCTCTGAAAGCTTATAGCTGATAGCTGTCAGTGTGGTCACCAAGAGCTGAAAAATTAACTCTACTAATTAACAGACTTCTGACATTTTAAACTAAATTGGTCTCAGTGTATCCATGTTAAACTTGGTTAATGGTTCTTGTTCTTTTTAATCTAGGAATGCATTTTCATTTTATAACTGCCCATACTTCATATAGGTAATTGAAAGGATAGCTGTACTCCAGACTTAAAGTAACTTCATTCCTAGTATATTGTACATGACACAAAACTCATCCTAATCCCTTAGCCTGCTGAATTTTTCCTGCTGAGAGCAAGGAACTAATAGACACACATGAACCTAGACTAAAAAGTGCTGAATGCTGCATGCACATACCCAAAGTATATTTGAAATTTCACTTGAGCATATATTTGCCCATACTTGAATATAAACAATAGGAGATAGAACCCCATTTTTTAGATGCTGTGCAATAGGCAAAGTTATATTTTTGATGTTTACTCAAAATCAGGTACTGCAGCCCAATTTGATATGTGCTATTTGTGTCCCAATAGCTCAAAATAATGACAAAGAAAGCTAAATGATGTTTGCTGACCCATCATTCTGTACTAAGAAAGTTTAAATCTCTTGTCAGTGGGTCTCGTTCTCAAAATGTAGCCCCTGGAGGGCCTGTCAGAACACACCTCATTCCCTGAGTTTATGATTGATTCGATCTGGGGTGGAGCCCAAGACTTGGTTTTTCTAACAATTTTGCCGATGAGCTGCTCTTAGTGATCTAGGGTCTACACCTGGAGAAGCAGTGCTGGAAGCATGCCCAAATGGTTTCGTAGGCAGGGGACTCTATCAGTCCATGTTGCATTGCTCTGAGCAAGTACCAGAGCCAGAGGGTGGATAAAGCAAACTGGTTTATTTACACCACAGCATGATGCTGGAGCTGGTAAGTATTCCCCTGCTTTATCACCTCATGGCACATGGCATCCTGACAGAAGACCCAGTGTGGGGGGGGGGGAGAAGAGAGAGAAAACACATAGCAAGGCACAAGACAGGAAGCTAGAGAGAAATTAGGGAGGTCTTTACACTAACCAGGGCTCAGAACCACTTCTTTAATCTTTCCTGGGTCAGTGACCTCTGTGACCTAATGACCTCTCACTAGGTCCACCTCTTAAAAGGTCCCACCATCTCTTACATTTTATTTGTTTATTTGTTTATTTATGTATTTACTTTTGTGAGTGTGGGTATATATGTAATGGTACTTGTGTGAAGGTCAGAAGACAACTTGTGAGAATTGGTTCCCTCCTTCTGTCATGTGGATCCAAAGGATTGAACTCAGATCATCAGCCTTGGTGGCAAGTGAATTTACCTGCCTAGCAATCTAATTGGTGCCACCATCACTTACTATTGCTGCACTGGGGACCACACTCCCAGCACACAAACTCTTAGGGGACAAACTACACCCTAACCTTAGAGGAAGGGTCAATACCCCCCTCAAAAGAGTGGTATAATTAATCATTCACAGCAAACATCTGTGGGCTTTGTGATTATACTGAAAGGGTGACATATGAAACAGGAGCTGATGATGGCTAAATGTGCTAGATTGGGGGCTGGATATCTTGACACAAGTAAATAAGACCAGAATGGTTTAATGAAGGCATCTGAAAGAATAAGCTTGGTAAGAAGTGATCAAAGTCATTTCTGGACAAGTTGGATTTTAAATGTCCGTGGTATATATAGAAAGAAACATCTGGAAAGAAGGCTATTAGAAATATTTATCTGATTCTCACAGGAAGAGTTTGAGAACAATTAGAAAAATTTGGTAGTCTTTTCCAGGCTGTTTAGTTGCCCTTCTGTCTCCTTACATAGCATTCCTTTCTGTCTTTTGGTCATTGTTGATAACTCACCATGGAAGTGATAGGACCAGGAGCTGCTGCCTAGCTGGTTGGTTGGTTTGTCATCTACAAGCTTTTGATACAGTTGTCTTCTAAAGATATTGCTGTGGAGAGTTAGCATGGAAACAATGACCCAAGCTCTATAATGCAGAGATTTCCTTACTTTTAAATGGTAAGGTTTCGTGTTTGCTGTGGATGACACTAATGTTTTTCTCTTAGCAATATAGTCTTCTTTGAGGAAAATATTAACTTATAAAACAAATGAAATGTTGAACCTGAGATCTGCAGAAAAATAATGGCACTAGAAGCTAAAGAGAAACTAAAATATTCACCTAATCTGCTTTTGAAGTTTATATTGGAACATATATTTCTAACATGTCCTTTTGACCTCAAACTCTCAATTTTAATGTTCAATGGGGTGTTTGTTTAGTGCCAGTGTCAACAATATATAGTCTTTCTACACTTCTATTTTGTTTTTACAGATTATTTTTAAATAAATCTTTCAGTTTATTTCACAAACACTTTTGTATAGCATTTTGTTCATCATGTGGTTGGGTGTTTGGACCTATTGTTATGTATTGTCTTCTGGGTGCAACTTACCTTTTCTGGGACTTAATACTTTAATAGACCTTTCAAAGTTATTTTTAAGTGAGTAACCAAAAAAAAAAAAAAAGGAAGTTCAGTTGACCAGAAACCATTGATTTTGGAAATTAATATTTAAACCACTTGCTTTGCTAAAAGCTTTACTCATGAAATTCTAATGATGCAATTTACAGCAATAAAATTGGAACCATCAGGTACAGAGCAGCCACTTCTAGTAGAACATGCTTTATACTGTGTTGTAGATGTGAGTTTCACCTCTACACACACTCTATAGCATCACAAATTCTTCGAAGGGTTTCATCTAGAGCAGCTGGTGAACTTTTCTTGTGACATCTCCTTCATAGTCTAAAGACTTTTTTCCAGACTTCTTTGCCTGTGGTTTAATACTTTTATTAATTTTCTGACTTGTCAAGACCTTAAGATTCATTTTCATGTAATATTTTAATTGTGATCTTAAACATGTTTCTTAGTATACATTCATAATATTATTTACACAGAGAATTTACGTCTCTACTTATTTTCATTGTATTTTAAAATGTAGATGTACTTTAAGATCAGAAATCTGAAACATAAACTTATAAAATACATTAATCGTGGAAGTTATTTTTCCTAAAATTGTGTTCTGTCTCGGTGCTTCACAAGACTTTCACAGAAATGCAAAATGACAATGAATGCAATGCCAGCAGGTTACTATGCCTATTACTAGTTACTTGTTCTCTACTATAAAAAAAAAAGAAATTCCATGTGATTTGGCCCCTGCCTCCTACTCCAGCCTTATTTCTTACCGTTCTTCTTAACTTTCCCTATTTTTTTTTTTTGCATTTCCTTTAGTAGTCCAACATAATCTCTGAAAGTTTGGGAATATTTATTTTTAAAAAGCCTCTTAATTAAAAGATACTTTGAATCTATCCAAGTTATACACACTTGTAATCTCAAGACTCATGAGGTTTAGATAAGAGGATACTGAATTTAAGGCCATCCTGAGCTAACTAGCAAGTTCCAGGCCAGCTGAAGCTACATAGTGAAATCCTGTATACCTATGAATAAATGAATAGATGGCTGACTTTTTATGTTATAAAACCAATTGGGATATGAGAAGTAATAGTTTTTTTTTTTTAAAGAGCACTGGAAGTAAAGCATTGTAAGACACAGAACACAGCCTTCATGTAGGAAAAAAGTGAGGTTCTAGAAAAGTAACAAGATTATTAACCTGCATTAGTTGTTGATGTATACATTTTATGGATAGTACAGCTCAGTAGGTATTAGAGCCATTTGCTAAAGAGCAGAATACTGGGTTTGGGAGTAATTTGAAGAACAATTTAAAGCTATATTTCAGATTATTTTAGACTTGAGGTGTCTTTGCAGTACAACGTGACATGTATCAAGTGGCAATCACATTGTGTTTTTATCATTGCTGAAGGTTTATTGTTGGTTCTGAAGTGTAGCATTCATCAGGAAACAGTCTTCAGCAGACCCCTGAGAACCACTAACTTTTGGTGTGGCAAAGTTCTCAAGCATGGGAAGGAGTAGGTGCCAGAGGAAAAGATCTCATGTATCACTTATCTAATTCTAAAACATCTATGCCTGAGACCCATGTAACTAACCAAAGAGATTACCAAGAGAAAAGCATACAAGTTTACTGAGTAAATACTTTGTATGACATAGGGCGTTTAGAAATGAAGACATAGGAAACAGGGAAAGCTGTGTGTATTTTATGCTTAGTGTGATGAAGAAACCGATCATTGTAGAAGGGATTGGACAAGGGGAGTAGAGGGTGAGTACTATGAGGTTTAGTTGTTCAGATTCTTCTCTGGGTCTTCAGAGATAATGACATTCTTTCCTTTAGATAATAGGGAAGATACTTCAGGAATGAGTCTTATAACCTACTTGGGAAGAATGTCAGAATTTTTCATGCGGGTAAATTTTTCATGGGTTACTTCAGATGTTTCCCCCAGTGAAAATATACATGAAGTCACATGTCCTGAGAGGAAAGTCAGAGGAGAACTGAGAAGGAGCTGTTGCTGCCATTTGACAGGAGATATTTGTTGTAGTCCTAGAGACTAAGTTTGAGCTTAAGAGTTATTAAGAATTATTAAATTCTTAATTTATTAATTAAGTAATAAAGCAAATAAGTAATCTGGAAAATATGTAGCACTGAGGGTTTGAAATTTGCATATATACACATATGTATGTTACTAGACTGATAGACAATTGTAAAAGACACTGTGTTCTACACTCATCTCTAATCTTGTACTGACAAGCAGCCAACAATTATGTGTGTCTGTTGAATATGTAAGTCCCAGCCTTCTAACTGTCAGGTAAAAGGTTTGAGTTTTTTAAAACTAGTCCAGGGGTGAGACTCTAACTTAAATTTTATATATTTACTGTTACAGTTTGAAAGTGATGTGTTTGGATAATTTGTTGACAAGGAATGGACTTGTGATAGTTAATCTTAACTGTCAGCTTGCCTGCATTTAGAATCACGTAGGAGACAGATCGCTAGACCTGTGTGTGAGGACTTTTTCAGAGAAGGTTAACTGGGGTGGGAAGGCTAGTGCTAAATGTGGGTGGCTTGTCCCAGGTCTGGGGACTGGGACGCAATAGGAGGCAGGAACAAGAACGTGGTGAGCACAAGCACTCAGCACTCTCTGCTTCTTGACACAGGTGGGCACAGTGTGACTGACACCTCATGTCCCAGCATGCTGGACTACATCTCCTCAGAGAGTGAGCCAAAATAAGCACCCATCCTTCCTCTTAGTTGCTTGTGAGGTATTTGGTCACAGTGAACAGAAAAGTAATGCACAGATTTTCTCAGGAAGAACTATTTTTGCCTTTTCATCACCTTTAGTTGGCAGGTGATAGTATACTGTGCCGCCTTTTACAAAAGCACATCATTGCCTACATTTGTTTTGTAACTGAGACACCTTTTAACAAGAATGAAGAGAGTTTGAAATGACGGGGGAATAAAATATCTGTTCTTCTTTAGGAAGGTAGATGTCATTGAGCTTATCAACTTAATGACAGTTCTCTGAGCAAGCCTCATTTTTAAAAGAAAACACATCAGAGTGCAGTATTGTCTTGTTTACAGGCTTGCACGGTGAACATTGGAAAAATATAAAATAACTAAGTAATTTGTCAATAACAGCACTTAAATGTTTGAAAATGCAAGCTTAATTTTTTTCTAGGGCAGAAAGCTGTCCATCTTCATTTTCTCTGTAGTAGACAGTTGTGGTTTTTACATCAAGAAGCACCTTCCCTTCAAGAAGTGTCTCTGATGCTTCTGTGCATTCTGATCTCTGTGGTTGGTATACTGCTGGTGTAGGTTGCATTTGAAAACATTTTATATACAGTTATCTCACAATGAACAGGGAAATATGGAGAACAACTATCCAAAATGTACATAGTGAATTATCTTTTATAAATCATTCAATTAAATATTAATGAATACATCCATAAGGATCCATAAATAGAAAGTAAGAAAGAATATAAGTTAGGTTTTCCTGGATAGATGTAACAACATTTCATCACATCTGTCTCATTTGAGAATTGGTTCTTTTTAAAGATACTTACCATAACAAACACTTAGCCCTTTATACCCAGGAACCCAAGCATGCTGCCAAAGTCAACTTTTGACTAAGAGAAAACATACATTCTATTCAGTCATTGATGCTTTGCAGCTGACAGACCAAAGAAGACAAAGTCCTAACATTAACTTATGTCTCCTTGAAATCAATCTCATCTGTGCAGGAACCAGTACTCTGAGTCATCCAAGTCCTCAGCTAAGAATTGTTGGTTAACTAGCTGGTCACTGTGCTGGGATTGCATATTTGTATTGTTGTTAGAGGAAGCAATGGATCCAGATTTTATGGTGCCTCAAGTTTATGCAGTTGGGTGCCTTGAGAAAAGCAGCACAACATTTTGGACATAAAATTCAAATGCCAGAAAGAAGTATAAGTGAGGGTCTCTTAAATGTAAGCTCCATTGGCTTGCAGGTAAATCTACCTCTCCTGACATGGTGACAATCCTCCTCTTCAATTTTAAGGGAAATCACTTGAACACAAATAATCTGAGTAATCTCAAATCATAGAAATAGAAGTAACAGATATCTGATCTCAAATCTCTGATTCCAAAACCCACACAACATGGAAGAGTTGGGTAGAGCAGAAGGCCCTGGCCTATCTATACACTAGTGCTGACAATGAATGCCAGAAGAGTCCTGAGACAAGCTTTCTGATGCCCTGGTAATTTTCAAGCATGGTTTTCAGGAAGCAGGCTTTAAGGTCAGTTTAAAGAACAACAGCAAAGGGTTAGGGGATGGTGAGTTGGGTAAAGTACTTACTGCACAAGGGTAAGGACTAGAGTTTGGATCCCCAATACCCACTGTCATTATGTATCACAGAGGAAGACACATATATGCCAGGTAGATGAAAGGGTCTGCCTGTATTCTCAGCTTCAGGAGGCAGACAGAGAAAGAGGATCTCTGGAACAAGCTGGCTAGCTAGACTAGCCCAGTCAGCAGGCTCTGGGATCAGGTGAGAGTCCCTGCTTCAGAGTGTAAGGTGGGAAGTGATGAAGACACCTGACATAACTTCTGACCTCCACGAGCACGAATGCCAGTGTGTCTGCACAATCATACACATGTGAACACGCATGCATACCATATGAAAAATAAAGAAAATGGAAATATCAAGAAGAATGGAAGTAATTGGCAATCTACATTTTAAAAGATGTAAAAAGATTTAGCTAAGGCTACACAACATTCCAATGAGAGAATGTGTGGTAGCTACTCAGTGAATTGAACTATTGCAAGGAAATAATGACAAAGGAATCCTGAATGCAAGTATATATTTAATCATGAGTTAGTGGGAAAATATTTCCAACAAATAAACATGAAAAGTTCAAGAAAAGTTGGGGGCTGGAAAGATAGCTCAGCAGTTATGAGCACTGGATGGTCTTCCAGAGGACCCAGGATCAGTTCTCAGCACTCACTGGCTCAGCTCACAATCATCAAAACTCCAGTTTCAGAGGATCTGCTGCTCTGTTTTGGCCTCCTTGGGCATTACATGCATGTGGTGTACAGACATACATGCAGACACTGTTTTTAAATTCAAGAAAACTAAGCTTTATAAAATATGGCAACTCTAATGACTCATTTCAGAGCAGAAGTGACTTTAAATTTCATGCAGACCATTTATAGTCTATAGGTTAAGGACAATGAATGTTATGTGATTTTCCAAGAATGCAAGTAGTTTTAGAGCAGGTAAGGCAAACCATCAGGGGTAGTTTGATGATTATGAGCCCACACTTGAATGCCCGGGCACTTGGTTTGAAAATTTGGCTTTTATATCAGTTGTTTGGCATTAAACAAGTTTTGAAGTACCCCATTTCTTCATTTATTAGAATGTAGATGATACTAATACTTGTCATAAGCTTCCCTAAGAATTAAAAACAGGGCTGGAGGCAGCAAGTGGTTCAGAACACTTGCTGCTCTTGTGGAGGACCTGAGTTCAGTTCCCAACACCCACAATAGGTAGCTCACAATGACATATAACTCAACTCTAGGGGACCCAACACCCTCTTCTGGCCTTGGTGGGCACCTGATCTTGTGTGGCATATACTCACACAGACACACACACACACACACACATACACATTTTTAAAAAAAAAAGTATATGTTAAGGATTTAGAATATGGCCTCGCTAGTGTAAGTGCTCATAAGTTTTTCTGTCACGAAAAATCTTTGGTCTGATGCTATATTTAAATATTTATTGTGGCTACCTGAGAACCTGTTTAAACCTTCGTTTGCCTAGATAGTGGGAGAGCCTTAGCTAGAATTATGAGATGATTTTTATAATCATATCTAATTATCCATTTTATTACAAATATCTACTGAACTTTAGAAAACCTGTTCTTGTTTCATATTACCATCTGTCAAAGGCTTTCCAACTTTACACACTGAGTTGTTTTTAAATACTTTTGAGTTATGACACAGATTGAAAAAATTTACTTCATCTTCAAACACATTTACTATTATGATCTTTTTGTCATTTGTGTTTTTGCTTTTATATAGAAAGGCAAGAAGAAACCATTCCATTTTATTCTTTGTTGCCCATCTACCTATACACATATATTTTCAGTTATCTAACTTCAAGGTTAGGTAGTAAAGAAGTTTCCTTTTCTTTCTTTCTTTTTTTTTTTCACTTTGGTATGTGTATGGGTGGGTGTATGCATGCATGTTTTCTTTCACTTGTTGCTTGTTTACTATTCTTCAACTTTAGGGACATTGATCCATATCTACTTTGAAACTTATTAGATAATTTAACTTAGAATCTAACACCAGGTATGGCTATTAGAAATGAGTTTATTAGTAGGAATATGAAGTATTAATCTCGTGCCACTTTGTATGCTAGTGAAACCAGAAATTTGTGTTCTTCTGTGAACTGAAAAATCCAGTGTGGCGTGTGAAGGGTCAGCCCTGCAGGATAAATAGATTTTCTTGGTTTTTCATAAAATCTTAACACTCTAAACTAAGGAGCACAATATATAACTACATTCAACCTCTTTTCACTTCTGATTCTTGGGCTTCTGAGTTTGATGATAGTCATACCCCTGCTTTGCCATCCAGAGAGGAGAGAAAAGATTTTACTGAAATGCAGGTGTCAGAGTATTCTCTGTTGAAAAGTTTACTAAGACTGTGACAGCTGCCTTTCCATGTCCTCCATTGTGAATCCTAACCCTATAGGTTATGACCCAGTGCTATGCTTTTATGATTTATGATTTTAAGACCGAAAATTGGGATGAAATATTATTTGGATCAAACTGCTGTGTACATGCTCCTCAAAAATATTACTTATTGGATGTGAAACTATTACTAGAAATGCAGTTAATTAGAGGTACTGAAAGCCTAGATACAGAGGGAACTGTTTGCTGATGAGCAGCTTAAATGTGAGGTGTATAGAAAAGAACAATAGTGTGACATACCACATACAAATAAAGCTTGCGACTTCCTTCTTGTGTATGTACCAAGCAGCACAGAGAACTGAGCCTAAATGAACCCTTAAAGATAGCACTCGGAGATGCTCTGCAACAGGATTCCGTTGGCAGAAATAAAAAGGGAAAAAAGTCTATTTGAGAGAGAAGCGTGAAATTAAATTTAGAGATTATTCACACATAAATATTACATCAAAACTAAGAAAGTCTAAGTCTCTTTTAACACATGAATTTGCTAAAAAAAAGTACTTGGATATATATGGACACAAACAAATTTCAACAAAATGGGATTTCAAAAGAAATAAATCATTGAAGATTACTAGGGGTATTGACAGAACGCAATATTATATATATTAATTAGACCAAGGGGGAGTATAGTTTTTATTTATTTTATTATTTTTTAAGAGTTATTTATTTATTATGGATACAGTGTTCTGCTTGCAGGCCAGTAAAGGGCACCAGATCTCATTATAGATTTCTTGGGAGCCACCATGTGGTTGCTAGAATTGATCTCAGGACCTCTGGAAGAGCAGCCAGTGCTCTTAACCACCTCTCCAGCCCCTGGGAGTAGTGTTTTAATCAACTAATATTGACTGTCATAATACAAGCCAGAAGTTATATTTTTCATATGTGGATTAATACCTCATTCTAAACTGGTTGACCTATGAAGAAACAGATCTTAGAGGGTTAGAGGATGCTTGCTCAAGGTCACACATCTCTGTCTTACTAGTAGGCATGCACTTAACCATTCTGTAATAGTTGGGCACTTCTACAAGTGTGATAAAGCTGTCAGCATAGAAAAATAGCTTAGGCATTAGCAGAATGGAAATATGTAATCTGTGATGACTGATTAGAAGTAGCAAAGCAAGTACCCAATTGAAAATGAAATTTTAAAGTTCATATTGTCCTTTGCCTTGAGTGTGAGGTCTGCCCAGATGTTCTTAGCCCCTGACCCTGAACTTTGTCCTAATTCACAGCTGCTTTCCTCATAAGCCCTAGAATTCATGCTTGTCTCTTACAGAATGACATGTCCTCTTTGATACTGCATACTAAAAAAAAAAGATAAAAGAAGAAGAAAATATATAAAAGTATATTCTGGCAAGGTTGAAATTATGCAATTGAAAATAGGAAAGGGAAAATGTAAATCAAGCTCATTGATTGTTACAGAGACAGTGCGTGATAGCAACAGTTGCAATTCTTAATGCAAATGCCTCAGGATAAAAGGGTAAATAAAAAGGAGATAAAGGATGTCTTGAAAACAATCACAGTGGTAACCATGAGTAAAAAGTATATCCCTTAAATGTTAAAAGAAATTTAAAGAAAGCAAGCAAAGGAGTATACAGGAAGAAACAGAAGCAGAGAAGATATAAAACAATAGAACAGATTTGTGAATAAGCAAATAAACTGTGAATACCAAGACACTTAATATGCTTAATTCACCTACTGTGAACTTAGTCACTTTTGGCTCTAAAAACACAGTATAGAGATACTTAAAATAGCCATTTACAGCTGGGCGGTGGTGGCGCACGCCTTTAATCCCAGCACTCGGGAGGCAGAGGCAGGCGGATCTCTGTGAGTTCGAGGCCAGCCTTGTCTCCCAAGCGAGTTCCAGGAAAGGCGCAAAGCTACACAGAGAAACCCTGTCTCAAAAAACAAAAAACAAAACAAAACAAAAAAATAGCCATTTAGCAGTCTGAAAATAAATGACAGGGAAAATACACAGAAAGATAAGAAATAAAAAGTAGGTGTTGCTCTCCTATCAATCAGTTAATAATTCAAGCCAGAAAAACAAAGGACAGCTGTAAATGTCAAGAGCCATAATTCATAACTAATGGAGAGAACAGCGCCTCCTAAACCAAATAACCCAAACATCCACATTTAAAAGCAGTAGCATCTGATGATTCAGGTACACTATTAGAGAAATACTGTTACTAAATAAGGATTTAAGATACCACTTTTAGTACAAGATAGTTGTAGTGGCTTAAAGTAAGGAAAACATACCAACAATGTGATTTAGAATTCAGAAATGCATCAGCCCACTTGTCTGGACCTGCACCCACCCTTGCACCTTCATACCTTGTTGGTAGAGGATGACCCCTTGGGCAGCAGTCACAGAAATACAGTGCCAACTAAGACATTACACACAACACTGGACACATGCAACAAATAGAACTGGAAGTTAAGATTGAAAAATATACTTTCACTTTTGGGAGAAAACAGCAACTTCTGTTAGTCATGCATAGATATAAGAGGAAGAAAAAAATTATAGAAATTTTCTGAAATACAGTGAAAACACTGTAAATCAGAATGCCCAGGATATACTTAAAGTACTGACCAAGGAAAGCTAATAGGTATAGATACTTTAAAGAACTTAAGAGTGAAAAAGTGTTTGGCTGTGGGTCTCTGCATCTGTTTCCATCAGTTATTGGATAAAGGCTCTCTGATGACAATTGGGGTAGTCCCCAGTCTGATCACAGGAGATGGCTAGTTCAAGCTATACATCCACTATTGCTAGGAGTCTTAGCTGTGGTCATCCTTGCAGATTAGTGGGAGTTTCCCTTGCATCAGGTTTCTACCTAACTAAAAAATGTCCCCTTTCCAGTCATCTCTCTCAGCACTCTCCCCATCCATCTACCCCCTCACCCAGTCCCTCAAGTTCCCATCCCCTCCCACCCCCAGCCCACCCAGGAGATCTCTTCTATTTCCCCTTCCTGGGGAGATCCATGCATTCCCCTTTGGTCCCTCCTTGTTACATAGCCTTTCTGGGTCTGTGGATTGTAGCATACTATCCTTTACTTTACATCTAATATCCATATGTGAGGACATACCATTGTCTTTCTGGGTCTGGGTTACCTCACTCAGGATGATTTTTTTCTAGTTCCATCCATTTGCCTGCAAATTTCATGATGGCATTGTTTTTAACCGCTGAATAATACTCCATGTGTAAATGTACCACATTTTCTTTATCCATTCTTTGGTTGAGGGGCATCTAGGTTGTTTTCAGGTCCTGGCTATTACGAATAGTTGAACAAGTGTCCTTGTGGTATGATTGAGCATCCTTTGGGTATATGCCCAAGAGTGGTACAGCTGGGTCTTGAGGTAGATTGAGTCCCAATTTTCTGAGAAGCTGCCATATTGATTTCCAAACATTAGGCCAAGCTCAGGGAATCCTGCTGAAGAGAGGGAGGAAGGTTTGTAGGAGCCAGAGGGGTCAAGGACATCACAAGACAACCCACAGAATCTAATTCATAGGAACTCACACAGTCTGAACCAACAACCAGGGAGCATGCATTGGACCTACCTAGGCCCTCTACATATATGTGACAGTTGTGTAACTTGGTCTACTTGTGGGACTCCTAATAATAGAAGCAGGGGCTGTGCCTAATGCTTTGGCTGACTCTTAGGAACCTACTGCCCATACTGGGTTGCCTTGCCCAGCCTTAATATAAGGGGAGGTGCTTAGTCTTACCATAACTTGACATGCCATGCTTTGTTGATACCTGCCCCTTTATGAACAGAAATAGAGGAGTGGGTTGGGGGAGGGGGGAGACAGGAGGTATGAGGAAGGATGGGAGGAGAGGGGGAGGGGAAACTGCAGTGGGGATGTAAAATAAATAAATTAATTAATTAATTTAATTAAAAAATAAAAATTTAAAAGAAGTGTGAAACCGTGGAAGCAAATAAAATGAATTCAGTGGTCATCTTGAGATGGGGCTATTTAATTCCAAAGATAGTACACCAGACTAGAAGCAGTAAAGACAAAGGCAAACATTAAAGGAATAAAAAAACCTAAGCCTCATTAATGTAACAAGATCCAGAGCACTTTTCCTAAAACCAACAACAACAACAAAATACTAGTTAAAAGGGGAAATAACTGTACAAGGAGTAGATAGGGCAAATAACCACTTAAATTTCAAGATATTTTTAAAACTTGAGACATTCTTGCATACTTCCAATACTTGTAAAGAGTTTTGATTAGATGAATACTGTGTAAGGAAAATAAAATATGTGCACAATTGCTTAGAGTTGCTAAAAAAATCAGTAGGTGCAGAACACAGAAACTAATGTGATTGGTTACTAGTTAATGGGGTGGACCTGCCATGGGAAATCCTCACCAGAGATTTCAGAAAAAAATAGAGATGGCTTGGCCAATCCAATTGGAAACATGTTGTTTAATTAAATACACCAATATTCACCAGCAAAATGTTAATGAAGAGCCCTTATTTATTAAATACTTTTATCAAGATAAACCTAATCTTTTTGTAGGTAAACCTTCAATGCATAGATTTGTGGAACATAGGCCATTTCTATTACTAGAGAGAGAATAATTAGGAATAGGGAGTAGAAAGATCTGAGAGTTGCCATGACATCTGGGTCCTTTCCGTGTATACTTGTGCTTGCAATTTCCTTCTTCCTGTCAATTAGTAGAATTTTCTGTGCATTATTTCTGGTCTTCATAAGCCAGACTTGACCATCTAATTTTAAATATGGTATCAGTAATCCCCAGTGGCTAGGTTCAAAGAGGAACATAAAGTAAGGCTTCCCCAGAGTATTGCTTTTTGTAGTCACTTGGAACTATATTGTGTATTTAACATAAAGCAATGAAAACTACATTTTAATCGTTTTTGAAGAAAATGTAAATTTTGCTATTATAACTTATTTTTAAATTTTCAAACATATAGAAAAGTTGAAATACATGGCCAGCACTGCTTCTTAGTCTGACACACACTGATTTAATGTGCACAAACCTACCCAGTCTTCTATCTTATTTGTAAACATCAGAAAACTTAAGCAGCTCATAAACATGTATGTGATTTACTAATGGTATTTTTTATTTAGAAATTATTTTGAGTTAGCTTAGTTCAGATTTCCAAGTAATTTTTGCAAAGTAATATTTTGACTGTTTAGCTTGAACTAAAGATAAAAACTAATATAAATATTAAAGTAGCAGTACATTTGTTTCCATTAGTGAAATGAAATGCAGTTCAGAAACTCCTTATATGTATTCTATGTTGAACAAATAAATACATGATGAATAATTAAAATTAAAATGAATTTTCTCGACTGTTGAAATTATGATAGAGGTTATAAGGAAGAGTATTGCTGTGTGCTGTTGGGTTAGAATTGGAGTGTGAGTATAAGTACTGGTGCTTTCATGCATAAATACAGGAATATAGATGTTTATTAGTGGACACACATGCATGGGTTTCTGGCTCTTCCAGCCATTCAGAGGCCCTAGAAATAGTAACATTTTAACAGAGCTGATCACACCTACAAGTTAAGTTTTAGTCTCTGCCTGCCATTCTCTACTAAACTGAACCATAGCTCTTAGAGAAGTGATTGATTTCAGAAAAATAGAACATAGGCTAGAATACCTTGTTGATAGAAGAGAGTGAGAATCCATTTTTGCTGCTCTAACAAAGTTCCCGAAGCTAGGTAATTTGTATAATGGAAATGTATCACTCACAATATTAGGGATAGAGTGTACAGTCAAGGTACCAGCAGGTTCCATATCGTTAGAGTTTCTTTATGGTTTAAGATGGTTCTTTGTCACTGCACCCAAAGGTGGTAATGCTATAACCCTACTTGGCAAAAAGTGCAAAGAATAACTATAGTAAAAATGACAGGTTCCAAAAAGTTTTGGTAAGAGTCCACACCCACTCCTGGAAAGACTGTCAAGTGGTATGGCTTCTTTGGAAAAAGTCTTCTAGTTCCTCAGTAAGTTAGAGTTATCATCTGATCTTCCAATTCTTCCCATTTCTAGGGATATACACAAAAGAATTCAGTGTGTGTACACACCAAACCTTGTACATGAATGTTCATAGCATCAGCATTTGTGATAGGTGCAAAGTGGAAACAGCTGAAATGCCCATCAGCTGCTCAAGATATAAATAAAAGGTGGTCTATCCATACAACTGAGCCCTGTTCAGCAGTAAAAATAAATTAATGAATAATATAACATAGATGAATCTGGAAAGCAATGTGTTGCTTAAAAAGGAGGAGATCATGGAGGACCATGTGCACCATTTACAGGAAATGTGCAGAACAGATCATCTGTAAAGACACATGGCAGAGTACTGGCTGTCTAGTACTGAGAGAATGGGCTATGGGTGTAGGTACAGATGGTAAGATAAGATGTGTGGGTTGGCTGGGCGGTGGTGGCACACACCTTTAATCCCAGCACTGGGAGGCAGAGCCAGGCGGATCTCTGTGAGTCCGAGGCCAGCCTGATCTACAAAGTGAGATCCAGGACAGGCACCAAAACTGCACAGAGAAACCCTGTCTTGAAAAAAGTCCCCCGCCCCCCTAAAAAGATGTGTGGGTTGTTTTTACAGGGGTTAAAAAAAATGATCTGTGCTTGATTATAGGGATTGATGTTCAAATATATAAAGCACTTTAAGCTCACTGAGAAAGCCATATGTAAATATTCTTAGCATAATCTGCCAATGTTTTTACCCTGCATGTCAATAAATGCTGTTGTTAGGAACTGCTTGTGAAATATTTTTTAAAGTAGCATTCATGTTTGGATAGACAAAATGTATGAAATCATGTATTTGGTCTGCACTCAATATTACTGATCAACACAGTAGTAGAAAATGTTAGAATCATCTAACATTTAAAATATTATAGCCGGAATTATTCTTCTTTATTTTGTGTTTTACTTGCATGCATGCCTGCTGCCTGGTGCCCATGGAGGCTGGAAACAGATCCCCTGGAATTGTAGTTCAGATGGTTGTGGAGTACAGATTTGTGTGCTGGGCTCTCTGCAAGAGCAGTGTGCATTCTTAACCACTGAGCCATCACTCCAGCCCCCAGAATTACTCTTAAAGTCATGTCTTAACTGAGGAAGGAGAGCTGGTTACAGACACACACGTGACAGAGCTGAGACTGACTGAGTGGTTAGTGTGGGGGGGGTGCTCACTGCTCTGTCAGTTTTTATAGCAAAGTCTCTCTTTTTCTGTCACTTATTTCAAAATCTCATTTAAAGTGATCCATGAAGTACGGGGAGGATGAAGTTAACTTAATTCTTAACTTCTAAGCAAATAAGAAGGCTTCATAAAGGTAGTTAATGCAGTGATTTTGTCTAGAATTGGGCCTGTAATGCATTGCTTTAAAATTTAGATTCTTAACATAATAAAAGCTTTATAATGTCCATAGGAAAATATGATTTGATCAGAGAGCACCACATTTTCATTCAGGTAACATCTTTTTCCCACATTTTAATGAAAACAAAGGTTTTCATAAGGTATGTTTCAGTTATCCATCACATTTAGCTGAATAAGATAAATAGCAGAAGCTTAAATGGCAAATACATCTACATTTTCTCTTTTTCTCCTCCAGCTATTGTGTTGTTCTGCTAGAAAAGTGCTAATAGTTTCTCCAGGTGACAGTGGAGAGATGATTCACAGTTTTAATTACACCAGTTAGCATGGCACTCAGCTTTTGTCTTTAGCCTTGTTTGTTATTTCAGCACTGAAAATTAAATTCAAGTGTCATAGAGAAATGATTACAACAAAATCCTTTGTCGGAGTAAATGAGTAGTCTTTAGTATTATGTGAACATACAGTAGTAGTATAACCTTCGTACACTGTTCTTCTGTATGGCATTTCCAAAGTGAAAGAGGAGCAGCATGCTCGGTCCCTTCCATTGCTCCCTCGTAGACTTTTATGTAAGCATTCCCTTCATTTGACTGGACCGCTTCATTTGCAGCATTTCTGTGGCATCATCTGGGTTAAAATACCTGTGTTACTTAGGGTAAGCATTGACTGGTCATGGGGGAAAAATGGTCCTTTGAGGCTTTTCAGAGAGAACCTAACCAGGCAAAACTGATGTTTTACAGCAAAATGGATCATCAATGTGTTACCATAAGTCAGAAATTGGGAAATGGAAATATAGCGATCAGAGGATTGAGCCATCTGTTTTTTTAAACTGGTGATATGGCCTTATAAAATATCTTTTATTATCATGTGAATTACTTCATGAGCAAAGTAGAATCTTAGATGTAGTCCTTAGACAATTGAATCCAGAAGTACATACACCACTAAAGACTTTGAAAACTGGGAAAATCCATCAGAAACTGATTTTCTGTGCATTGTTTCTGGCAGGTAACAAATCACAAGACAGTGGCATAGCAGAGATGGAAGAGCTCCCTGTCCCACATAACATCAAAATAAGTAACATCACATGCGACTCCTTCAAGATCTCCTGGGAGATGGACTCGAAGTCAAAGGACCGCATTACACACTATTTCATTGACCTCAACAAGAAAGAGAACAAGAACTCTAATAAATTTAAACACAAGGTAAACCCAATGAACACTTACAGTCATGACAACATTTTAAGTATGAAGTCATTTTAAAAGAAAATAATTTCATGACTTAGATATTTGACATTGAGAAGAACCAAAATTATGTGTGATTTAAAATATTATCCCCATAATAAAATTTTGAAGAAAATGGAATGCCATGCAAGAGGGTAAATCATGACTATATGCAAAGATCAAAATTAATAGTAAACTTTAACTCATTAAAGGAAATTGATCCTGTGCTATAGGGATAGTTCAAGATATAACCCACTTATAAGTCAGATATATTAAAATCTATACAAATAAAGTCAAAACTGGCTTGGAGGGGGGAGTGGAGCTTGGAGGGGACAGGAAGGCTACCCTCCACTCAGAATTCAGTTACTTTATGTAGACAAGGATAACTAAATTGTTTACCAAGCTGTAAAATTCCTTCCACTGATGCAGAAGAGTGTGCCATAGGCTCTGTATAGTTTTCCACTGAAGCATACATTCTTCCCTGAGTCAAACTAATTGGCTTATAAAATTGTCAGCATTTGTTTAAACACTTTAGACCTAAAAAAATGCCCTAAAGAGTCAATTTTGGGGTGGGAGGGTAGAGAGTTTATTTTGCTTAATAATGAAAGTTACTAACCTTTGCATGCTGTAATATATAACATTTACCTGCTGTCTCTGCTGTTACTCACCCTTTATGATACAGCTCTTCCTCCAGATGTGACTGTTAGGGACAAAAATTACCTGGCCCGAGTGTTTCTCGTATGCTTCATTGCTTTAACTGATGATGAAAACAGACATAAACCTGGTCTTTGAAAAAGATGGGAAAACTCAATGCATCATTTTATTTTTCTGGAAATGTCTTTTATAATTTCACAAACTAAATATAAGTGAGGGCTTTACATATTGTAGAAAGAACATACTAATCATCAGTCAATATTATCAAATTCCAGTTCTGATTATGGGTGTTCTCTTTGCTGGCATTTGCCTTCTTGAAGAATCTTTGATATGCTTAAACATTAAATGATGAATACTTCAAGGCTTGACCTCTACTTCACCCATGAATACTACAACTTGGGAAATGTAGTGAGTGTTTAACTAACAGATTAACTTATCGATTGCTGCTTGAAGAGACCTAAACATTTTCAGACACATGGCACCATAGTTTTCTGAAAGTTACCTAATCTGTATGTGAAACAAGTTCGTCTGTTTTAATATTTACTTTAAAAGCGTTCTCCCCTTTACATATAAAATATTTAGTAATGAACCTCTCTAGTGAAATTATCAAGTCATAAAAATCAAGCAAATATATTTTTAACTTAGTAGACTTTAAATCCATTAATCTTGGTTCTTTTATGTCTTTTTAAAAATGTTTTGAAGAAGATAGCATGTACAGGGGAAAACAATATGTTATAAATAATGACAACTAGAATACAAGCCCTTTTCAGTTTTTGGACTGTAGGGTGTTAAGCCTGTCTCTTGTTCATCCTGGGCCTTAATTTCTATGTATGGAAAATAAACAGTTTAAACGTGATAATTGTTGGGTGTTCTTAAACAGGAGCCCTGCTCTTAGCCAGGAGTTTAGGTTCCTGTCTATTGTTTGTAGTTGATGAAAGTTATCTTTCATAGCCTTCCTGACTCCCTACTTTCCTGACTCTTCTTTCCCTACTTGGTCCTTCCCTTTATTCTTTACTGCCTCATCTTCCTTTTTTCCTTCCTAGGATGTTCCAACAAAATTGGTGGCAAAAGCTGTTCCCTTGCCAATGACTGTGCGTGGACACTGGTTTTTGAGCCCAAGGACTGAGTATACAGTAGCGGTGCAGACTGCCTCAAAGCAAGTTGATGGTGATTATGTTGTATCTGAATGGAGTGAAATTATAGAGTTCTGTACAGCAGGTAAGGGAGTGGTGGTTTATATTGATTAATGTTCTTAGCTCATCAGCAACTTTCTGTACCTACAAGGCAAGTAAGCATTTCATTGGAGGTGTGGTGCTTGGATGGTAAATGGCTCGCCTTGCATGCATGTGGACCTGACTTGAATCCCAGAATCTATTTTTAAAAAGCCAGGAATTACAGGCACATGTTTGTAATCCCGGCTCTGGAATGGCAAAGACAGGCAGATCTCTGGGACTCTGTAGACAAGCAGCCTAGCTTCTTGGAAAGCATTAGGCCAGTGAAAAGACCGTCTCAAAAAAATAAGGTGGATGGCACTTGACACTCGACATGATCTCTGGCCTCCATACTGTGCACATACGTGCACTTAGATACAGGAAAAAAAAAAAAAAAGTTAGAGAGAGGCTGTTTAACATGAAAGAGCCGGTAGAAAAAATTCCAGAAAACAATTCGCTCATCTGTTTCCAGGTTGCTTAGCAACTCCCCCATCTGTGGCAATCTTCAGATAAGACCCAATCCCTTCTTACCTGGCCACACACTTGCATTCTTTTAGATGCAGCTCATGATTATCTACTACTCATCCTGGTATCTGTAAAACTCTAAGGGCATGTTAAGTGGCTGAAATTCACTTATGCTTTGGTTTTATCTTCGTGCCTCTTTGTTTATTCTATGATGAAACTGCTAAGAATGTTAACACTCTTGACTGCTAAAGATTTCAGTATTTGAGAACAAGGTAAAACGTTTCTTGCAAGTACCATTTTTTTTATATTTCTCTATATCTCATGAATTGTAAGATCCACCATTTTAATGTATCATAAAGAAAAATGCCAATTGAAAGATGGCAATGTTTTCTTATTGCATTTATTGTTAGTATCAGAGGTGTTAAAATGTAAATAAATATTTTAGGATAGCTTAAGTATAATTTTGGTAGTTTAGTAATCAGCAGAGAAACAGCTAAAGATGCCTATATTGTATTAATAGCAAGCAAAGGGCTCTCCTCTGGAGATAATTTTCTTGTGTTTGCTGTACCATGTTGGAATTACTATCCCTCTCTGGAGTCCACCTCACATTTAGTCCTTTTCCTGAATCCTTTTTTACTTATTTTTGTAGCACCAGGGAGGTTTAATTTAAGTCAAACATATGAACATGTTTTCTTTTGATGTTGTGCTGTTGGTTGAGTATCCACAACCCAAAAATCTAAATTGGAATGCTCTGAAATCTGAACCTTTTAAAATAGGTATATATGAGTGCTTGCAGAAATGTCTGTGCTTCAGTTGGGGGGGGGGGGCAGAAGGGGATTCAGGTCCCCTGTAACTGGTTGTGAGCACCGTGTGGTGCTCATATGTGGGTGCTGGGGAGTGAACCAGGTTCTCTGAAATAGCAGCAAGTGCTCTTGACTGCCCTACCATCTCTTCAGCCCCTGAAATCTGAAACTTTTGAGCACTGATAGAGGTACCCAGAATATTTTAAACATTAGAGCAGTTTTGATTTTTGAAATAAAAAACCATTAAAGTATATGCAAATATTCTACACTCCCCAAACTCAGTATCTGAAGCACTTCTGGTCTCAACATTGCTGGTAGGTAAGTGGAACCCCACCTGGAATACATGCATTTTTCTGTGTAACTACATCAAACAATGTCCTGGTACTTTTCCACTCAAGGGAGCTATAAAATTCACCTGCTCCAACTTTATACCAAAGAAAGAAAGGTCTGAAATACTATGACTTCATTGGCTTAAAGAAGACCTTTGGTGGTTCCAACACGCACGCTCAGATGCACAAGCTATCATGTGAATGGATTTTCTAACTTCTGGTTATAAAAGGAGGTAAAAGCATGTTTTCATAGAGTAATCTCTATTGCTTTCTCATTTTTCCCACATCTCCTAACATTTGTGGGGAGTTACGAGGTAAATGACAAGTGCCAGCTTTTAACTGTTCTACAGTATTTCTCTATAAATTACTTTACCCTTCTTTATTTTCATAGTTAAAAGATAAAGAGAACTTGCTGTTCAGGTTTATCAAGTGATCCAGGACCATTTCATCTAAGTTTTATCTATGCCCTTGAGTATGAATTTTGAGAAAGATGTTTTAAAAAATTGTCTTTAATACTGTAGACCTAGGCACTGTGTAAGGTATTAGAAATAGAATAGATTAGACTCCCACGGGCAGTCAGTTTCTAGTCTGTAACAACCCAATACCATAAAACATGTTCTAATTGTCTATTTCTCTTCCTTTAGCCTTCTCTTTCTTTAGATTCCAAGAAAATCATATAGTTTTTATTTTTAGCCTCACCATCTCATTGTGCGTGTACTTTATACATCACATGCCTTCAAATAAATCAGTGTCAGTGGCACCAGTTTAACTAGGCTGAGCTATTATCTTTATATACCACATCTTTTTCCTTAATTTTTGATGCAGGAGTTTGACATTCATTCTCAATTTTAAAAACAAAAATTGATCAGAAATATCTAAGTACTTTGAGAGCTATATTATACCTGGAGACCATCAAGTAGGATCCAAAGAGGTCTGAAAGTTGATGGCTGTGAGAATCCCTGCACTTGGGCTAGTTGTGGTTTCTGAGTCAGTAAAAGGGCTGGATCTATCTTGTCAACCTCAGGTTTAGAAACAAATTGAGCAAACTAGTTCTGCTTTCCTGCTGTGCTGTCCCTTCAGAGTGGGAGGTTCCTTGACTCATCGCATCAGCTGATGGGTAGCGGTGCTGGTGGGTAGAGGTGCTGGTGGGTAGAGGCGCTGGTGGGCAGGGTGCTGGTGGTCAGGGTGCTGGTGGGTAGCGGTGCTGGTGGGTAGGGGTGCTGGTGGTCAGGGTGCTGGTGGGTAGGGGTGCTGGTGGGTAGAGGTACTGTTGGGTAGAGGTACTGTTGGGTAGAGGTGCTGGTGGGCAGGGATGCTGTTGGGTAGAGGTGCTGGTGGGCAGGGATGCTGGTGGGTAGATGTGCTGGTGGGTAGAAGTGCTTTGGGTAGAGGTGCTGGTGGGCAAGGGTGCTGGTGGGTAGACATGCTGATGGGTAGGGGTGCTGGTGGGCAGGGTGCTGGTGGGTAGCAATGCTGATGGGTAGGGGTGCTGGTGGGTAGAGGTGCTGGTGGGTAGAGGTGCTGGTGGGTAGGGGTGTTGGTGGTCAGGGGTGCTGGTGG
>CABHPQ010169167.1:0-11373 GCA_902168405.1 Peromyscus aztecus | reverse complement strand
GTGCTGATGGGTAGGGTGCTAGTGGGAAACAGTGCTGGTGAGTGCTGCTTGCTTGGCTGTTGAATGTGGTTGCTTCAGGATCTTTAATTTGAAAGATTAAAAAGTACAATAATATTCTAAGAAATAACCATGAACCATAACAAAATTATTTATGTAGAAATAAAAATAAGCCAAAGAAAGGCAACAAATCTTTTTCTTTATAACTTCCTATTTAAAAAGTTGAATTCCCTAAAGATTTATTTTAATAATCTCTGATTTATAAAGCATGTAGCTGGCACTTCTGGTACTGTAGTCCTTAATAATAGACTTCTCAATTTTTCAGATTACTCAAAAGTTCATCTAACACAGCTGCTGGAGAAGGCTGACGTGATTGCGGGACGCATGCTTAAGTTCTCTGTTTTCTATCGGAACCAGCACAAAGAGTATTTTGACTATGTTAGGTAAGAACCACTATTATTATGTGTTTGGGTATCACTGCATGTCTGTCTGTATACCACATTCTTGCAGAGGCTAGAGAGGGTGTTGGGTCGCCTGGAACTGGAGTTACAGGTGGTTGTGAGTCATCACGTGAACTGGGAATCCAACTTGAATTCTCTGGAATTGCAGCAAGTATTCTAATCTGCTGAGCCATCTCTCTAGCCCCGAGAGACAAAGGCTTTTAAAATGACATGTTACAGTAGTTCTAAACTTGTGCACACAACCCAGATTATGTTTTGTTTTGTTCTGTTTTAAAACCTTAGCGGGGGCATGGTGGCTAACACTTACAGTACTAGCATTTGGGAAGGAGGTCACCCTGAGTTCTAGTTCAGCTTAGACTACAGCCCAGAGACCTGTATCAAAAGAAACACAAAATAAATAAGAACCTTAATCACTTTAGGGTTATAAAGGATTATTAACTTGAAAGGACTTTATGAAAATAATAAGGAAATTTTGGTGGGTTTTTTTATTTTTGCATACTTTTCTAATTTCTCTGAAATCAAAGTCATGTTTCCAAATGAGCTCCAAGCTGTGGCAAATGCAAAAGGAGTCATGGAGAAAGAAATGTGTTTAGCATGTATGTTCAAGAAGAAGTATACATTAGTCACTTTTTTCACCACTGAGGTCATGTACCTGAGGAGAAGCAACCTGTGAGGAGCGTTTTTGCCCTACTGCTGTCCAGGAAGACATGGTGATGGGCAGCTCAGTGCTGCTTAAAGCACCAGACAGCTTGGGATATCTAGGCTGTCCCCTCAGGGCCCACCCCAGTGACTCCTTCCACCAGCAAGGCACCACCTACTAAAGGGTCTGTCACTTGCTCCAACAACGCCACCAGCTGGAGCCCCAGTGCTCAAGCACAGGAGCCTGGAGGGCTGGTTTATATCTGAAGGAAAGCCAGCTGCTTTGTGTGCCATGTATTTGTATGTATTTTGGTGACAGGCGAACATGTCAGCTTGTGTTTGAATATCTTACAAATTCAAATTTCAGTCTGTTGTTTTCCAACTGGCCTAAAGTCTATATAATTTCTGCTGGATGCCATTCACCTAATTTAAACTAAATGACAAATTATCATGCTTATCAGCTGTTAATTCAGAATGGCTAGTATATTCAGCAAGAAAAGTTTTTATATTTTTAAGAATAAAATTTGAAAACCAAAGAAATTTCCACGATTGCTGCTGCCTCCAATAAGAAACACATCAACAGAATGCTGTTAGATCTTTGCTGTAGGTTCAGGTTCCTGGGAGCCTGCCAATGACTGCTAAGTGTGGCCACTGGGGGTCAGTATTTCTCTAGGATTTTCTCATTCTTCATGGGAAGAGCCTTTCCATAACTGTAACATTTGCTTAATTTGTTCTCAGAAATGTTTCCAAAACTACAAAAAGTTCAATCAGAGCACCTGGGTTTGGATAAAGTAATTGTACACATTACATGATTTAATTCCAACCCACCAGCATGGAAGATGTTTGTGCCAACAACAAAGTTCACTTTTGTTTTAATTCCAAAAATAAGAGCAGTAAACCCCATGTAAATTCTATCTTGACGCATTACATACAAATACAGTTACTAAGGCATAGGAGACATCAGCATTTTTAAAAGCTTCATTTCAATAAACAAAAGACGCCCTTTCTCAGCGGGGGGTGGAGCTCTGGCAGAGTGCTTGCCTGACATGCAGTGGTCTAGGTTCAAACCCCAAGACCCCAAATAACAAGAATACTTCATTCCCCTGTGCAGTGAACTTTAGTAAGGGCATTTACTTCCATGGATCTTGATTTGCATTTTAATTAGTAAACTGTCATCAAGATCCATTTCCTTGATTAGGATCCCTTTAAAATGTTATCTTCAGAAGGCTTGATTGGCTATGAAGGATCTTACAATTACCTGATAGTCTTTACAAATCATTACAACTGAAGAAGTTGTAGGTGAATTCTGACTCAGCCCATGAGGGCTGAACTAATTTTGGTCTCTCCTTCTAAAAGTAACACTAAAATGAGCATGCCCTTACCTTGAATGACAACCTTGCCCTTGTTCGTGTTCACTAGTTAGCTTGGGTGTTTCTCTACCTGATTACATTTTCAGGACTCCCCTGTCATGGGCAGACAGTGTAGGAATTCCTGTACTTTTGCTGCCAGACCATCTGTCCTCACAGCTGCCGTTCTGTCACTAAGAGTAGGACACATTTCAAAGCTTCAAGTTCGGCTTATGCGTCCTACCTTGGTTAGTCCATAGAACTGTACTCGTAGGTTTATGTAGGATATGTAAGTACCTGGGGCTTATGTATGAGGGTGAAACAAGGGTTAGCAATTTTGATGAGGCAAAATGAAATATATAAAGGCCTTTCTATTTCTCTTCCCAATTATAATTTAAAACCCTGAAATTTTTGTATAAAATACAAGACTATGAAATGAAAAGTAGAAAGTAGAAATTAGCTCAACTAAAAACCCTGACAAAAATACAGGGTAAGTTCCCTGTTGTTCTGGACTGAGTGCTAGAGAAACTGGCACCCTAGAAATACCGATAGCACAGATCATAAGCACAGAAAGCCTGGTCCCCTTACCTAAAGAACCTCGAAAAAATGCTGCAAATGCTAAAACACTGGATAGTAAACCTCTACTTTCAGCCAAAATCATGGTAGGTGTGTGGGAGTCACAGTCACCTGCTACCAGCAAAGGCCAGCGGTGCCTTGTCACCCTGGTAATTAGGCTCTACCTCATCTCCTGCTAGAGTGGTACCAAGAATGCCGAGTTACTGACTCAAGAGCCTGGACTTCCTACCATGAGGATAGGGAGTGAGGCTTACAGTTCTGTTACTGAAGACAACAGGAGAGCAATGATGGTCTGTCCCAGCTAGATTGTGTGGGCTGAGTCCAGTGGGAACTTGAATTCCCACCTTAACGTTACTGGATACCTAAAGAAGAATTTAGATATCCATCCTTATCTAATAATAATAATAAAACCCTCACTAGTATATAGTCAAAGGGGCCTAATGAAATATTAGATTTAAATCGGACCCAGAGTCTCACAGTAGCCCAGATTTCTAGACAATTCACTCATCATATCAAGAATCAGTAATCATAGAGTCTGGATAAGGAAGGAATATCAAAGACCAACACTAAGATAGATAACAGATCTAGGAACTGATTAGGCACCATAGACAATACACATAGAAAACTGTTTTGATAAGCAACTGGAAATAAAAATAAAATGCACAAAGCAACATGAGACATGAAGAAGAAATGCTTTTAGAGCCGACTAAACACAGCATGTGTGGCAAAATAACAGTAGAAATAGAAAATAGCAATGGATGGGCTGAAGCAGGACAAGAAGAAAGAAATACCAATAAACTGGAAGAACAAATAGAAACTATCCAAACTGAGAAACACATGAAAATAAAAATTGTCACAATACCATGAATATGTGGGACCACAGAACCTAAAGTTCGAGTTGTCAGAGATCCAGAAAGGACAAGAGGGTGGGGCTGAGACTCACAGAGCTGGAATTTTTCCAAATTTAGCAAACAGCATATGCCTATGAATTTTAGCTGAGAACCCCCCAAATGGTATAAGTTCTGAAGAAATTTATGCCAAGGCACATCAGAAATCCCTGAAAACTGAATGAAAAAATAATAATTTCAGATAGTAAGAAAGTAAGTTGGAGAAAATACAATCTTTGCTCCTGGACAGCCCACTGTCATGTGGCCTCCCTGTGACCTGGTATTTTCTTGAAGCTACATTTTTAATAAGCTCCATTGGATAGTTGTCAGGTGGTGAATTCACAGACCTGTTGCTGTTCCTGTTCCTTGGCATCCTCTTTGTCTCACAGCCTCTGAGAAGCCTGGTGCTGGTAAAAACCTTTCTTACCAAAGTACTAGCTTGGACTTTGTATTCTTAAATATGCTGCTAGGCACCCAGCAAGCAAAAGGAGAATTGGATTCTGGAGAGAACTCAATGAGATTCTATTTACAAACATGTAAGCAGAGTTGAGCTACTAAGACGACACTGAAAAATATCAAGATGCAGTTTTACTCTTCTTGAGAATAGAAGGGAATCCAGAGTCACCCAGAAGCAGTAGACAGAAGTCAGTCTTGCTGGAGCCAGAGTCCTGACCCATGAGGAAGTCAGGAAGACACCCGAGGCTCACCTTCTCTGTGACCTAGATGTGCTGGTGCCTCAACACTGCTAGGACTTCAAAGAGAGGGAAGTGTAAAGGAACTGGATCATAGAGTCTCAGGCCACATAGAGGGCAAGAGAGGTGGACAGTGGATTTGGGGCCAAATGAGACTAGACTAGCTGGTGCCCTCAAACAAGCTGCAAGAGGTAACCTGAGAAGCAACCTGTGTCTGGTTTAAAATGGCCCAAGCAAAAGGCACAAAGCACTTCCTCCTGGTCTAGGTGGGGAGCACCAGTTCTTACTTCTAACTACTTTTTAAATAACAACAACTTCAACTCTATAGACTCCCAAGGCAGAAAGAGAGATGAAGCATGAAAGTCTGTCTTTTGTGTCTCCACTCTACTCTCAATTTGAAAACGTGTTGGGATTCCTTCTGGGGCTTTCGCTGTACATCTTATCTAAAAGGGTTAGGTTCTCTTTTCACATTAATAAAGAAGTATAGTTAAACAGATTTACATTTAAAATACACACCCCAACAGGTTTTTTTTAACTGCCTGTCTTCTGTAGTGTGAATGAACCATCACTTGACCTGTGGGTCTTCTGTGACCAGCAGTCTATAATGAACATTCTTCTGTTATGACAATTGACATACACCGTATAATAATAACCAGGGCAGTAGAAATCCTGTCTTCAGCCAGGTGTGGTGTCATACCAGCACTTGGAATGCTGAGTTGGGAAATTCTGAGTTTGAGGCCACCTGGGACATCAAAGTGAGACCTTGTCTCAAAAAGTAATCTACCTCTTCAAAAAACAATTAATCCCATTTTGTTCACTTCTGAAACTATGATGTAAATATTTGCTTACTCATACATATCTCCTAAATCTTATAGGCTTTTTTGTTCTATTCTTTGTTGGCTAAAAGACCTACTAGGTTCAGAAATTCTACCCTCATGTGTCTTGGTAGCTTGCCATGGTATTTATTTCATTGATTAAGTATTTTGCACCAATGTTTCTTTCTGATTGGTTCTATTTTATGATTTTTATATTCTTGGAAAAAATCTGTTAAGCCCTGAAATTTTTTTCCTTGTTTTCTTGTATTTTTATCTGGATTCTCATGAGTTTCCTTGGAATCCTCATTTTGAATTGTTTTTCAAGCATTTCATATATTATAGATTGTTTTCCTTTGGAATTGTTCTATTTCATTTTTCTTGGTCTGTGCATCTGGTGAAATGTAAAATTCGATGAAATATCTACTGTAAGAACCTTTTTTCCTTCAATGACATATCATTCAGATGGCATATGGAATTTGAGTTAGGCTAGATGCTTTTGAGTTTGATCACAGAAGGGAAGTGTCGTCTCTGACTTGTCTTGCAGCGATGTCCCTGCTATCACTGGTCTAGACTGCTGTGTTCACAAGGAGTTGTGTGACTTCACAGACAGTGTCCTCAGACTCCACAGTCCAGCACTGATGGTACTGGAACCTGTGGAGAGGTCAGTTGCAAGGTGCCTCAGCAGCACAGGAGACTCCGAGAGCTGTCATAGCAGCAGCTATCTTCAAACCACAGAATTCGCAGGAAACCTTCCTGAGGTCTCTGAGGATGAACATGAGAGATGCCTGGGTCCATGGCAGCAGCAGCTCAGTTCTGGAGTCACCAGACAGGATGGACCTTCCTTGGTAGACAGCACACATTTAAACCAAGTTCTACTTAGCAGTGTTCATATTTTCAATATTTTCAGTAGTTTTCTTTTTAGTAAAGTCACTTATGAAACCTATTAAGTACAAACGGAGCTAGCTTCACCTGTAAGATTTCTAATTGCAGTTCACTTTTTCAGTCCGGGAAATTTATTTTATTGTTAAAGATCTCCAAGGCTTGTAGGTCATCTTTATCTTAGGTCTAAGGCCATGATAAGTAGTGTCAAAAGATATTTTTCCTTTGGTCTGGAGATAGCCTGGCCATCCAAGCCTTTAACAGTGGGTAGTGATTTTTGTGCTATTCAGATCTGTAAATCAGTAAATTTACCACTGTTGTACTGAGCAATGTCCATTTCCTTTCGCTCGCAGAGAACACCATGGAGATGCTATGCAGCCTTCTGTAAAGGATAACAGTGGCAGCCATGGCTCACCCATCAGTGGAAAATTAGAAGGCATCTTCTTCAGCTGCAGCACTGAGTTCAATACAGGGAAGCCACCCCAGGATTCACCATATGGAAGATACAGGTTTGAGATTGCAGCAGAAAAACTTTTCAACCCCAATACTAACTTATACTTTGGGGACTTCTACTGTATGTACACTGCTTATCATTATGTGATTCTTGTCATTGCCCCTGTGGGATCACCAGGAGATGAATTTTGTAAGCAGCGCCTTCCTCAACTAAATTCCAAGGATAATAAGTTTTTGACCTGTACAGAAGAAGATGGGGTGCTGGTGTACCACCACGCCCAGGATGTCATTTTAGAAGTCATTTACACTGACCCTGTGGCTCTTTCTCTGGGCACCGTGGCAGAAATCACTGGTCATCAGCTCATGAGTTTGTCTACTGCAAATGCAAAGAAAGATCCCAGCTGCAAAACCTGTAACATCAGTGTCGGACGTTAACGCCACTTTCGTACTCTCCCTCCCCCGTCTTCCCATAGGAGGACTGCCCTCTGTTGTCCATTTTCATCATCAGATGTTCCCACTGAAGCATGCATATGCCGCTGTCACCAAAAGCAAACCACCATTCAGAGCCTTCCCATGTCTCCTCTTGCCCACCCTGTCCACCACTTCCAGTGATGTCCCCAAGTTGTCCTGACACTTTGTTTGCCTAGATGCTGCAATGCTTTTATGTTTCCTTTATGCCAAACATAACAAGACAGTTATATAGACCGCTTTAGCAAAGTACAAAATAATGGCTTATAAATGGTGTTTAAATATGCATCCATTTTAATCTACTGAATAAATATTGGGATAACGCCAAACCGCATGAAAGGGTGTGATTGCAGCATGAGTTAAATCTTAAAGCCTAGAATCGTCAGCACTTCCACCTTGTTGTTTGACAGTGTTATTTATGTTATTTATATTAGCTAACAGGAAACAGTTACTGTGCTTCAACATAATAAATATAATAGAAAAATATTTTATTTGTATGTTGTATAAAATATTTACAATCATATAGAATATAGTTACATTTTAATAGCAATTGTATACATCTCACGAAACCATTTCCCTTATCAAAGATGTAATTTGTAAACCTTAAATAGTTGTGTATCTGTCCTGTTACAAGTAGATGACTTCAATTAAACAAATTTATGAAGGCCATTATTCTGATTCATGAAAGATTTAAAACATCAGGTGAATACAGAGAAAACAATATGCCTCTAATATAGTCCGCTTCTGGAATCAGTATTTTTTTTCTGCCCAAGCAATATGAAAATCTGAGTTTCTTCAACACCATGCTTAAAAATTACAGAAAACAGAAATAGGAACAAAGTTGAAAATGAGAAAATGTCTGTTACTTGATTTTACAAAAACCAAAACCAATGAATGTGTTTTAAATGAATGGAGAAAAAGTAAGATACACTAAATAAAGTAAATAAAAGGTGTCTTGGTGATTTCCAAGCTTTTTACCCTGCGCAGATGAATGCAACTCACAAGAAAGCTGTTTCACTTTATAAAGAACAGACCTTGGAACATTAAGAAAGATGCAGATACCCAATGGGAAAATAGTTATATCATCTTAGTGTAGGAAACAAGAAAATTAGCAATAATACTATGGTCACATTAGGTTATTATACTGCAGACACACCTATCCAAAATACCTATTTTAAATTTTTAATATTTTATTTTAATATAAACATTTGTCAGTTATAGACAAAGATAATTCACAAAGTACATGCCATCCAAATGAACTTTGGTAACCAGAAATGTAAATTTCCAAATAACAGATAAAATAATGCACTATTTTCATGTAGAAATAAGAAATCACTGACACAGTCGAGTGTATTTTCGGGTGTTTAGAACACTTACAGACTTACAGGACCAGGCAGTGGATGTTGTCTCCCTTAAACTACCTTCTTACCAGCTGTCTTCCTCCCTGGATGAAGAGCAGAAGCTTCCCTTGTCTCACAATTAACTCAAACCTTGCTCTTTTCCATACATCAATGAAGTCAATCTTCGGGCACTGATAAACCTTCCCTAGCAGGTAGTCTGCCTATGTGTTATTTTAGGTTTGACAAGGTATTAGTGTTTTGGTTTGTTTTTTTTTTAACAATTACATTTGACTATGGATTTCAGTTTGGTGTGGAGTAGGCTGAATGTTTTTGCTGATCCCAATATTACCTGTTATTTCCCTATTGAAATCCCTTCTCGTGTATAATTACACTATCTCTTCCTTTGTAAAAACAGCTAATACTATCTCTAAAGTGCTTCGTTTTCAGTACATCAAAACTACTTAGCAAGAACAGTAGAGGAAAATAAACTTGACTTTATCTTGGGTGGAAGTGATCAGAGCCAAACCTCAAATAGTTTTGGCCACATCCTGCTTGCTGATGAGGACCTCTAATAGTCTCAGTTTGGCTTTTATGTGCTTGTATTCATAGTACTCATCTGCCATTGGCATCCTGTCTTCCTTCTGGGGACTTCTGCAGAAAAGAAGATACAATCTATTAGTAGATACAACGAGCCAGGTCATTAAAGTCCTCTTATAACTGACAGGATGGTGTGTGTGTGTGTGTGTGTGTGTGTGTGTGTGTGTGTGTGTCTTCTTTACATTCCTTCAGCCTCAATCTCTGCTCCATGTCTCTAAGTATCAGTGCCCTTTGCCAATGTTTGCAAATGTAAGGTCCCATTCTCAAGCACAGAACAATGGTGCAGGTGAAAAGATGTGAAGAAAAAGCACAGGCTAGAGCCTCCATCCGAGGCATCCCTTTTCTGCTCCTCCTCTTACTTGCCAGAGTTCCATGCCTGTACAGAATGCTCAGCCCTTACAGTGAAAACTTTAAAAATGGCATCCTTAAAATACTGCAGATATTCGATTACACAAATAATTCATAAACCTATAGTGACAAAAACTTTCCAGGGGCTGTCTTATAAGCTTGAGAAGTTTTCAAGTTTTCTTGTAGTTCAACCTGTTTCTACTGATGTGGAGTAGAACTTCTGAGCTTCTCCACAGAGAAGCCTAAATAGTCTATCTAAATTGGGGCCAGTGGAACAGACCAGTGGGTAGAGGTGCCTGCTGCCAAACCTGATGACCTAAGTTCGATCCTTAGGACCCACATGGTGGGAGGAGAGAGCCAACCCCAAGTTGTCCTCTGGCCTCCATACATATGAAGACATACACAGTTTAAATTGCAATAGTTCTCTTTCTGCACACTAAGAGTGAGCATGTACCAATGTTTAGACTTTGGTACATCTACTGTTTGCTCTTGTTCTGTTACATGAATGATTACAGTGTTTCTAAATGTATACAGAATCCATTCGCATGGTCATTTTAGCTTTATAGATGGGTCAGTCTTAGCAGTAACAGTCTTAAGGAGAAAAGATTAAAGTCTATTTCCTTGCTATTCAACTGTATGAATTTAGCTTTAATAATGAGCATTTTCTCATTAGATGATGTATCACCACAAGAGGGCAGATTACTTCACATAGAGCAAGCAAGCATGGACATACCTAAAGTTTCGGGACCATAAGTACAGTAAGACGAGCTGTTCCTCGTTGAGTGCAGTAAGTCATGAATAAGTTGCAGTCATGTTCTTCTGCATACTCATTCTTAGATATAATGATGCATAGATTTCTTTATATACACATAATCAGTGACTATTACCAAGAACAGACAGAACAATTAAACCACCATGTTGCCAAAAGGCATGCCAAATATGACTGATAGATCCTATAGGCAGGATTGCCAGCACACTGGAAGGTCTCATACTCTAATGTAGACTCCTGTGTTCAAATGGATAAAAATGTAATTTCTTCAAGGAACTCAAAGTAATGAAAAGACTGTATATGTGCCTGAAACCTAAGTAACTTATTTTCAATGCAATAACTATTGAGATTTGAAATCCTAAAAACAACTTAAATATTTCACTAGATGAAAAATTCCAACCGAATAATTTTTTTTCCCCGAGACAAGGTTTCTCCCCTGTGTAGCTTTGGTGCCTGTCCTGGATCTCACTCTATAGACCAGGCTGGACTCACAGAGATCCACCTGGCTCTCTGCCTCCCAGAGTGCTGGGATTAAAGGAGTGCGCCACCACCACCCCGCCCAAACTGAATACTTTCAAAGAAGAACTTTAATGTAAATCAGGTATGTACTCAAAGCACCTAGTCAGTCAATTCTTTGCTGAGCTACAAGTTTCTCACCTAGTAAGCCCATTAGGATAGCCCTGGAAAACAGAAAAGCTGTCATGGACGATGACTTGAGCAGGCTAAGCTTGAATGTCTCAAAGTGCTTTAGCACAGTACCACTCCCTCACAGCAGCCTGTGGGCTGAGAGGAAATGGCAGCAAGGCTCGAAAGAAAGGCAGTTGGGAAAGCATGCCCAAGCCAGTGTGTTAGTAAGAAGAACCTCCCAGCTCATCTCCACCACTTGGAAGCTCTGTGACTTGGGGCAAGTTATATGCCTGTAAGAACATCCAACCTTTTGACATTATACAGGGTTGTCATAAAATGATGTAATTTTATTGTTTTTTGTTGGAACATTTGCATTGCAATCTTCTGGAAGTTGCGACAGGTTGGGGACACTCTGCGGGGCAGGGGTTGTTTTAAGACTAACGTCCCATGTCACAGTCATAGCTTTCTAACTTATCCCA
>CABHPQ010169166.1:2308-16886 GCA_902168405.1 Peromyscus aztecus | reverse complement strand
GTGTGTGTGTGTGTGTGTGTGTGTGTGTGTGTGTGTGTGTGTGTTCTCTACACCATGCTAGGTGCAGATTGAAGGAAAATATTTAATTATTATATCAACCACTTAAATTATATTTCCTACAATTCTGCAGTAACAGAGACTGGATTTTTTAACAATCTTTTTATTAATTTTTTTGAGTACATAAATTTATTTTGAGCATAGTTACACCCCTACCCGCTCTTCCTGTTACCACCCTCTCTACCTCCCATCCTTTCCCCCTCAAAGTTCTGTTTTCTTAGCCTTTTTTACTCCGTGGAGTCCACTTTGTGTTACCCAGCTAATCTTGGGACCTCCAGAGGTGACGTCATTAAAGAGCACCGGCTCTCACTCTGCCAGCAGCTATCAAACACCAACAGCTCCTCGTGAGTGGTGGGATTTCAGTGCCCACCTTCTCGTCTTTGTGCTGGGATTTGTGTGGCTCAAGATTGGCCAGGTCTTGTGTGTGTTGTCACAATCACGGTGAGTTCATATGTGCACCTGTCTCGTTGAGTCTGGACAAGCACTTCCTGGTGCTCTCTACCACCTCTGGCTTTTACCATCTTTCTGCCCCTCTTCTGTGGTGACCCCTGAGCCCTTTGGTGAGGGATGTGATATGTACATCCCATTTAGGGCTGAGCACTGAACACAGAGATTAGATTTTTATCCCCACATGAAACAACTTGAGAAGTATAGGAAATGCAAACTCAATGGGACTCAACAGAGAATCCTGGCTAAGGAAACAACTGAGGATTCGGTAAGGCCAGCATCAATAGAGAGAGCTGCCCAGATTTGAGAGCTCAGATTCCTGCAGAAGGCTAGCCTCATGCCCAGATGCTAACACATGTGTGTCAGGGATTCCTGAGGCTAGGGAGAGTGCTGCAATCCTCTCAGGGTCCTGGAGGTGGAAAGAGTCCATGTCTTCCCCATCCATGTTCGAGACTCCATGGGGTGCTGCTAAAATTATGTCTCAGTTACCAGATGTGTGGGGTGCTGCTAAAATTATGTCTCAGTTACCAGATGTGTGGGGTGCTGGTAAAATTATATCTCAGTTACCATATGTGTGGGGTGCTGGTAAAACTATATCTCAGTTACCAGATGTGTCGGGTGCTGCTAAAATTATCTCAATTACCAGATGTGTGGGGTGCTGGTAAAATTATGTCTCAGTTACCAGATGTGTGGACCAGTCTTAATTGTCAGCTGGCATGACCTGGAATCCCATGGGAAGAAAGTCTCAGTGAGGGACTTTCCAGCTCACATTGACTGTGTTAATCGATGTGGAAAGCCCCAGCTGAAAGCAGGAGGCACCATTCTCTAGTGTGGGGCCCTGACCCATCTCAGAGTAGAGAAAGCTAGCTGAGCTCATGACTGTGGTGTCATGTGGCCGGAAGCTCCTGACACTGTGGTGTCCCTGAAGTAATGGACTGTAACCTAGGATTGTGGACTTACGGATAAATAAATCAACCCTTCCTCCCTCAAGTTGCTGTTGTTGGGGTATTTTATCACCGTGACAGGCATGGAATCAGGGCACAAGATAACCTGACCTAGATCCAGAATCTTATAAGACTGCTGCCTCCTCACCCTCATCCTCCTCTTTCTCTCCTCCTCCTTGCCCTCATCATCACCCTCTTCTTCATCCTCATCTTCTTCCTCCCCTCCCCTCCCTCTTCTCACAATGTAGCCCAGGATGGCCTCGAACTTGAAATTCTCATGCTTCCATCTACTAATTACTGAGATGTAAGTGTGTGCCACTATGCCCAGCTCACAAAACATCCTTGCAACATTCAAAAAGAAATGCATTTTGGCCAGTCATGGCAACACATCCTTTAACCTCGGCACTCAAAAGACATGGGGCAACCAGATCTCTGTGAGTTCGAGGCCAGCCTGGTCTACAAAGAAAGTTCCAGGACAGCCAGGGCTACACAGAGAAACCCTGTCTCAAAAAAATGCATTTTGACACAATAATTTAACTTAAAACAATTTACAGAAACATAAATATACCCAGCAACTGGCAATGTTTGGTGTTAGATACAGATAAAGAAAAAAAAATGTTACCTTAAAATTGAGGCAGAGGGTGTCTGCAACCACCACAGCCAGCAGAGTAATGATCACAGGAGGCAAGAAGGTAGTTCAGTTCAAGACAAGTCAGTAGCCAGTGTTGGTTCAAACTTCAGGAGTCTGTCTCCAAGTGGTTTATTTTAGGCATATTTAAGCACAGCACAATTTGGAGATAATTGTCCTGGTGATAATTAAGTTAGTCCCATGTGCACAATAAAGCTTGAAGTCTGACTACACTGAAACTTTTTGTAAAGTACATGTGACACCTTCCGTAAAGATGAGGTCAGTAGACTGACTGAGAGAAACAAGCTCATGATATGGGTCCAGGGGTGAAACTAGTGTGACCTCAACTACATCTGCTCCTGGCCTTCTGGGTGGACAAGTTATGCATCCCTCCCTTTGAAGGGACAACCCTGTGTATTTAACATTCCTGGTTCCCCTAGTGCTTATCTGTGAGTATAGAACCCAGTGACACCTCCATAGAACTTGTAATGCCAGTCTGTATGGTGTAGATCAAGAATGTCCCTCCCAAAGGCCTATGTGTTACAAGTTTGGTCCCTAAGACTAGTTAGAAAGAGGAAGGAGATCAGTGGGAGGGGACAAGAAAGGGTAATGGGGGCAAAGTGATCCTAATACTTTATACATTTATGAAAATATCATCATGAGAGAGCTGGAATGATGGTTCAGTGGTTAAGAGCACTGGTTGCTCTTCCAGAGGACCCAGGTTTGATTCCCAGGACCCACGTGGTGGCTCATAACTATAACTCCAGTATTAGGAGAATCCAATGCCCTCTTCTGGCTGCCATGAACACCAGGCACACATGTGGTATACAGATATGCATGCAAGCAAAATACTCATACACATAAATAAAGTAAAAATATTTTTAATTTGTTAAATAAAATATTATAAAGTCACTTTATGTATAGTTAATATATGCTAATTAAAAGGTAAGGGAAATGGCTTGTTTCCCAAGACAGGAATGTTCAAAGGTGGACTTGTGGGAAGCGACTGGCTCACTGAGCGGACTTCATCTGTGGGTTAATTCATTGATGAATTTGGAATCTGATGGGCTGTTGGGAGGATGTGGAAACTTGGGGAAATGGTGCCTTGTAGAAGGGAGGGGGCCCCTGAAGGTCTACCTTGAGGGCTATGTCTTGCTCCTGGCTCTCTCTCACTCTCACCTCCCACCCCATTCCCCCTGTTTCTTCCTTCCAGCTGTCATGACACAAGCCTCCCTGTAGAGTCGCACACTCCTCAGTCTGGTTCAACTCACAAGTAAAATGCCAGGCACAGATCTGGCTTGCAGCTCTGTCTAGTTGTGTTCTACCGTTCTACCCACCTCTGCCCTGTTTCTCCCCATGCCCATGCCCCCCACTGCCTCTTTGCAAACAGGCAACAAAGGCCAAGCAGGAAGAAATTTAAACTCCACAACACCACCTCCTGTTTCATAACAAACCACAGATCTCAGGTTTCAAACATAAACTTAGATGTTATTGTTGGCTGTCTTCTAACAAGTTGGGGTGGGGTTGGGGGGTGTTGAGAAACATTAAACCCACATCTTATTTTTCTTAACAAGATCAGAAGTCAACAAATACTCCAGGTGGACTACCTTCACCTTCTCTTGAGAAGTCTCAAATTTCTTTTATTTATTTATTTTTTGCACGTGTGTGTGTGTGTGTGTGTGTGTGTGTGTGTGTGTGTGTGTGGTGGGGGTATATGTGTGTAGGTAAATGCATGGGCATAAGTATAGGTGTGGGTGGGTGTGCACATGTGTTGGCATGTGCATGGAATCTGGGGGTTGACATCCGGTCTCTTCCTCAATCACTCTCCAATTTTTTAAAGATTTTTCATTTTTTTGTACCTCCTCATGGGAGGCCTTACCTTCTTGTAGGAGAGAATGGGGTGTGGGTTGAGAGGGGGAGGCTGGCAAGAGGAGAGAAGAGGGGGATCTTTGATTGGTATGTAAAATGAATAAAAAAGTTCTCTTAATAAAAAAAGATTTTTCATTTTTTTCATTTTTTATTTCTGTGTGTGTGTGTGTGTGTGTGTGTGTGTGTGTGTGTGTTTATTCCACATGTGTGTAGATACATGCAGAGAGCAGAAGAGGGCACCAGATCTCCTAGAGCTCCAGTTACAGGAGCTTGAGAGCTGCCCAATATGGATACTGGGAACTGAACTCTGGTCCAGAAGTGCTCTTAACTGCTGAGCCATCTCTCCAGCCCCAATCACTCTCCATTTTATTTTACTAAGGCAAGGTCTCTCTTCAAACCCAGAATGCACTGATTTGGCTAGTCTAACTATCCAGCTTGCTCTGGGGATCCCCTGTCTCTCTGTCTACTGAGCAGTTGGATTTATAGTGGGCTGCCCTGCATACCCAACTTTTACCTGGGTTCTTGGGAATCCAAGTTCAGTCTTCACATTGACAGAGAGAGCGCTTTACCTGGGATCATCTCCCAGGCCCTGTGTCAGAAGATGCAGAGGCATTTCCATATCAGAAATCTAATGAATGTTAGCAATAATCAAAACCTGAGCTGTTGAGATCACTGGCTGTACTGGCAAGTTGGCTCAGCTGGTAAAGGCACTTGCCGCCAAGTCTGTTGACCTGAGTTCTATCCCTGCAAACTTCAGGGTGGAAAGAGAGACACAGCACCCACAAGTTGCCCTCTGACCGCCACAGGTGTGTCATAACACATAACATATGTGCCCACACATATACAAGCACACACGTGCACACATACACATACACAAATAAATAAATAAATGTAATAAAAATTTCAGATAAATGTAATGGTTTTTGTTTAAAGAAAAAAAATTTGCCGGGCGGTGGTGGCGCACGCCTTTAATCCCAGCACTCGGGAGGCAGAGGCAGGCGGATCTCTGTGAGTTCAAGGCCAGCCTGGTCTCCCAAGCGAGTTCCAGGAAAGGCGCAAAGCTACACAGAGAACCCTGTCTCGGAAAAACCAAAAAGAAAAAAGAAAAAAAATTTTAAACTCATGACATTTTTTTTAAAAAAAATTTAAAAATCCAGTTACACTCATTTGCAGAAAATGAGTGTAATTGGAAATTATCACATGAAGCAAAACATTCCAGACCCACAAAGACAAATAAATTCTAGTTCATATCCTAGGTTTCAATTTTCATTCATCTGTTGGGCTGGTGTAGATCATGAACCTAGAAAAGAAACAATGAAGAGGAAAAGAGGCCTTAAGGAACAGTTAGAGAGGAGAAAGAAAAAAGAAGAAAAAGGGAGTCACTGGGGTTTCATGGGGGCAAAAAGGGAGCCAGTAGGAGGGGATAAGGCAATTAACCCAGGCTGAGGAGATGGCTCAGTGGTTACGAGCACTAGCTGCTCTTACAGAGGACCCAGGTTCGATTCCCAGCACCCACATGGTGGCTCACAACCATCTGTAACTCCAGTACTGGGGGATCCAATACCCTCTTCTGATCTCCATGGGCACTTACATACATTGAAGGCAACATACCCATACACATAAAATATAACTCAATCTCTGGACTGGGTGTGGTGGCTCACAGCTCTAATCCCAGCACGCTGAAGTTCCGGGCAGGAGGATCCCCATGAGTTCAAGGCCAGCCTGGTCTGCATAGTGAGTTCCAGAGTAGACAGAGCTACATAGAGAGACTTTGTCTCAATAAATAAATAAATAAATAAATCTCAAAAACAAAGTACTATGAAACTGCCTGAATGAAACCCATCAGTTTATATAATAAAAAGGGGAAATGTAATAAATACATATAATTTTAAAAGCAAAAAATAAAAATAAAAATGTAACATCTTCTGCTGTAATTCTTCTACCCACTCAGTTAAGCTGTGTTTCGTTTTCACACTGCAATGATAAAGTGAGAGGTTCTTGCAGTGTTATACATTCAAGAATTTGCCTTTTTCTTTTCTTTCTTTCAGTACATCAAGAGCAGCTGCCATATCCCTGTCAACTATTACTGGGGTTTTCTGTTGTTTGGGCTGGTTTGGCTTGGTTTTGTAAGACCGGATCTTGCTACAAAGCCCAGGCTGCCTGCAAACTCGTGATCTTCCTGACTCGGCATCCGGAGTCCTGAAACTGCTGCGCCTGGTGTCTGCAATTACTGTTATCGCCATTGTATAGGTGAGAAAACTAAGTCTCGGGGCTGGAGAGACGGCTCAGCAATTAAGGGCATATACTGCTCTTCCAGAGGTCTGAATTCAGTTTCCAGCACCCACATGGGTAGCGTTCAGACACAAGTAACTGCAGCTCTAGGGGATCCAATGCCCTCGGCACCTGCACTCACTCACACTCAGACACACATGCAAATAACCATAATCAAAAATAAGGTAAATCTAGAAGAGGAGGAGGAAGGAAGGAAGGGGGGAGGGAGGAAGGGAGGGAGGGAGGGAGGGAGGAAACAAGCTAAATCTCAGAGGCAAGGAGAGCAAAAAACAGCACCCAGGGTTACATCACCTCTGTCTGACTCTTCCTTGCCTTTTCCAGTTCTACAAGCAGCAAATGCAGTCAAGGGTGAAGTCCTTGACTCCCTGGGGCCCTGTGTGTCTTATAATGGCTCCATAAACGCGTTCTGCTTCCAGATCTGTGCTGGTGGCTTCCATTTTGGACCTACCCATTTCCCACTGACTGGGAAGAGGAATGAGAGCCAGGGTCACATAAGTTCTTTAACAAATGTAAGGATACTAAGTGCTCCATCAGTTTGCAACTGCGCTCCAAGCACCAGGGGGAGCCCTCCACCTTCCTCAATTTGTTGTTGTTGCTAATATTTTTACTTATTCTTTGACAAATTCACACATGTGCATTAATATATATTGATTAAATTCACCCTCTGGTATCCTCTCTTACCCCCTCCTACCCCCTTCTTCGCAACAAACTCCCCTCCCTTCCTGATTTCCCTCCCCATTATTGTTGTTGTTGTTGTTGTTGTTGTTGTTTTGGGAGACAGGCTTTCTCCGTGTAGCTTTGGTACCTGTCCTGGAACTCACTCTGTAGCCCAGGCTGGCCTCAAACTCATAGATCCACCTGCCTCTGCCTCCTGAGTGCTAGGATTAAAGGTGTGTGCTAACACCGCCCAGCTTCTTCTTTTATTTTTTATCTTCTTTTGAAACAAGCTATAGCTGTGTAGCCCTGGCTGGCCTGGAACTTAGTGTGTAGACCAGGCTGACCTCATATTCACAGAGATCTGACTGCCTCTGCCTCCTATATGCTGGCATTGAATGGCAGCCAGGGCTACGTAGTGAGAACGCTATTTTTAAAAAAAAAATGTTTTTAGGTGTGTGTGTGTGTGTGTGTGTGTGTGCGTGTGTGTGTGTGCATGCCACCACCATGGCACTCAGGAAGCTGAGGCATGAGGATTAGGAATTTGAGGCCACCCTGTGTTATGCAGAGATCTGATCTCAAATACATATATTACACGGCATATTATACACACACACATATATAATAAATATATAGTGTTAGCATTCAGACCCACTTCTTGGAATCCTGGTCAATAAGCAGATAATACCCTGGCCCACCCAGCATCCTGATGTCATCTTATGTAAAGCCCACTTTAAGAGAAAACTCCTCTTCCCCTCCTTCTCTCGGTTCCCACCAGGTGTGTACCTCCTCTCTCTCCTTCTCTCTCTCCCTCCCTCCCTCTCTCTCTCTCTCTCTATCTCTCTCTCTCTCTATCTATCTATCTCTATCTCTCTCTCTTCCTCTCTCTCCCTCCCTCCTCCCCTCCTTCCCTCCTCCCCTTTCTCCTTCCCTCCCTTCCCTTCTCTGTTCCCCCCAATAAACTTTCCATGTGGATGCCCTGTCTGCATGGTGCAAGTAACTTTCCACGGCTCTATGCCACAGCCCGCCGCCATGTCTGCATGGCATGTCTCCCTCACCCACCGGAGCACCTTGGCCCAACCCACCAAGGCCTCCCCCACGCTGTTTTACAACACATAGTAACAATAAAGAAAGCAAGCCTGAATCCAGCATGCCCACTTTGGCCTGCCCCATATGACTCCTGTTTACACTCACTGGAGTTCTATCAAAGTGCTAATTCCAGAACTCTGGGGAGAAAGTCTTTGTCAAACTCTGTCACACCCTCTTACTGGACTCCAGTGCCATCTCAGCTCATGTTAGATAAATCACAGCCAGTGACATCTCCTAAAAGAGTCAGCTATCTCCTTAAAAGCCATACGGGCATCCTTTCTTCCCCATGTTGTATTAAGACAGCGTAGAGAAGTGAAGAACTGTTGATCTAGATTTTACTGTGATCAACCTAAAAGTTATCACAATCACTGTGCACCACATAACAACATTCCATTGACGAAACACTGTCTCACAGAATTTTTTTTTGAGTGATGTAAAAATTGACACCTGCATTTCCTTCATCTCCAACTTCCTCCTCCCCAAGCCCCCACTTTACATAGCACCAAGACGACATTAGAACTTGTACAAACTTGGGCTCCGAGCGCTGCCTAGTGTTAAAGCAGCAGAAGTGACTTTGGGCTCAGATAGCAAAAGGCACACGCGAAAACAGGAAGGATGGCTTGTTTTGCTGCAGTCTAGGGGCTAGAATAGCTAAGTGGTGCTTTGCTTTGAAATGGGGTTACTCGGCAAGGATTTGGAAGACCTGTGTGCTAGTTCTGTTTATGTTGTTATGATCAAATACCCTGGCAAAAATCAGCTTGGGAGAGAAAAGGGTTTGTTTCAGTTTATGATTCCAGGCTGCAGCCCACGGAAGCTGAAACAGCCAAACACATCACAACCGCAGTCCAGAGCAGAGAGAAACACGTGCACCTGTGTCCACTTGCCTGCCTGTGCTTGGCTCCATTTCTCTACTCTTAATCAGTTCAGGACCACTTGCCACAGTGGCCTGGGTGTTAATATTCTGACCCACCCCTTGAAAAACCACGCCTTGGGGGCGCCCTACATCCTGACCTAAAAGCCTCACTTTAAGGAAAAACTCCTCCCCTTCCTCTCTCTCTGTCTTCCACTCGCGCTCTCTCTCTCTCCATTCCCACGAGGTGTGCGCACCTCTGCTTTCTCCGCTGCATCTGCCCAGCATGTTTTCCCTCACGTGTGGGATACCCTGGCCGAGCCAGCTGGGGGTTCCCTAGTCATGCATAATTCATAACATTGGGCTTCCTACATCCATTAACTTAATTAAGACAACCCCCCTTTCAGACATGCCCCTCAGACCAACCCAAACACAGACAATCCTTCCTTGAGTCTCTCTGGCTAGCTGTTGCTAGATTGTGGCAATTAAAGCTAGTCTTCACATCTGGTCTCACAAAAGCCATATACACAGTGGTAGTCCCATATGGTTGTGATGGATTTGAAAAGTTCTGATCCCCTACTTAAAGTGCTTGGTGATATTGGTACAAATAAACTAAGTGATCTGCCAGCTACACACACACACACACACACAAAAGTATATCCCAGGAGCTAGAGACATGACTCGGTGGTTAAGAGCACTCATTTGGGACCACAGAGGTCCCAAATTTGGTTCCCAGCACCCACTTTGTGGCTCACAATTGCTTGCAACTCCAGTTCCTGGGGATCTAACACTCTCTTCCGGCCTCCTCGAGCACCAGGAACACACACACGGTGCACATGAAAATAAACAAACATATTTTTAAAGAACGTGTCATAATGAAACCCATCATCTTATACAATAAATACATGCTAATGAGGAAAAACATGCAGAGACTCACAACCGGTCAAAGTGCTCAGCCCTAAATGGGACATCTATCCCCCCCACCCCCCCCTCCCACACCCTCGAAAGCTCCGGGAAGATCATGAAGGAGGAGTTGGAAAGAATGTAAGAACTTCTGCACGTGACACAGATGCTGTACCCACGAACGCGCCGCAACAGCAGCTGCCTGAACTAGACCAGCACACAACTGGGCCTGTCCACACTCCATCATGGATGAGGGCACGGTTATATGATCCCTCCCCTCCCTGGGGAGCTGCAGTCACCTCAGTGATGTAGTCTCCGGTAAACTGTCCACACTCAAGTAAATAGCTCCCCACCCACACTCAAATAAGAAATCCTAATTAAATGCAGTGGGTCACATACACAACGCACACACACTCACTCACACAACACACACTCATACTCACACACACTCACACTCATAAAGACATTACAGTAAGAGGGAAATAGTTTGGAGGAAGAAGAGGATCGATGCAAGGAAAAGGAATAGAGAAGATGTGATCAAAGTTGCGTGTGTGTGTGTGTGTGTGTGTGTGTGTGTGTGTGTGTGCCATTATGAAATAATAAACTTTTGTAAAAGAAGAATAACTAAATTAAAGCATCTGAACATCTCAGACGGCCCTGCTGTTAAAATCGGGGACACCTAAAACTTCAGAAGCTGAGATTACTGTGCGCTTGTGTTTACCGGCAACGCTATGACCGCTCCGTGGAAGCGAGTCTGACCAAAGAAGCTGAAGTTTCTCTCCACCCATCATGGTAAACATTTGCAGCCACAGCTTGTGAGGGAGGGGATGCTGGAGCCAGCTTGTTTGAAATTTGTTTTGTTTGGAATGGGAAGGTTCGTGGTTGGCAGGCTGCCTCCCGGGTAGAGGTGACAGAGAAGAGAGAAGAAAGGCTAATCCTTATAGTCCAAAAGCTAACAGAGAAAGCAGGTGTGACTGCAAACAGCGCCAGGGAATAACAGCGAGCTTGCCCTTCCACTCGCCGATCTTACTTGTCCAAACCAGTATTACTCATCCTCATTTAGCAACAGAGCCAAACTCCACTCTCAACCAAAGTCTCCAGCATTCCTAGGGCCCAGGAGAGATGGGGTGTAGATTTTTGTTGGGGTTCTGCTTGACTCCTCATGTAGTCATGGGAATGATGATGAGCATGGCTTCCTGCTTTTCAGTAAAAGCCAAGCATACGCCCACACGGACAACAGCTTTGGAACCGCCCGTGGCTGCAGAGACAGGAACAGTGGTATGTGTGGGGTGCTCTCCACAGGTCAAGCACTGTTCTGAAAACCTTTCAGAGACAGAGGTCAGGGCCACAGAGATGACTCAGTGATGAAGAGCACTTGCTGCTCTTGCAGAGGACTGGAGTTCGGTTCTCAGCACCCAGGTCAGGCAGCTCACAACTGCCCATAACTTCAGCTCCAGGGGTCTGACACCCTCTTCTGGCCTCTATGCATGCACATGCACACACAGAGATACATGCACAAACACATATAAACAAATAAAAACCAGATCAATATTCTCTAAAGAATAGTTCGTGGTAGCCTAGAACTTCGATCCACTTGCCTCTGCCTCCTACATCCACTGGGATTAACCACAGTGCCTAGCCTAATAGCTCTGCGCTATTTCATTTAATCACAGAGAACAAAGTCCATGCCATCATCAGATTCCTCAAATTCTTCTCTCTCTGCTTCCTCTTTCTTGCCTTGGAAGCCAGGAGGTAGCAGATGACAGGGACCTACTTCTGGCTCAGCACCAACCACCAAAGCAAGTCCCCCAGCCCTACAGAGCACCTGCTGTTCGCATTGTTGACATTAGCCACGGTTTCTGCAAACAAGTCAAGCCCAAATGTTACCCCAGCTACTTTAAGGAAGTAGGGGATGGGGACGGGACTTGGGGGTGGGGAGGGGAGCAATTAATCCTATTCTCCTTGACCCTCCATGACTTCTCCGTGAACTCACGTTGAGCGGGATGCCAGTGAACCCAGAAACCAAGCGATTGGGTTGCAGGCAACTGCCTCACTCTGAGCCAAGTCACAGATGAACTGAGGGCCTCACCCCAAGACCTCTTTGGTTTGCTCTCAAGACTCAGAACCAAGCTGCTAGCCTGATACTCGGGAAAATGCAAACATTATCTTCTAATAAAATGTTTACAGTGTTAAAGACAACTGCTAAAAAGAAATAATCAGATTATTTCCGGACTGATTGAGGGGCTAGATATAAAAAAAGAACCCAAGTCTAATAAAGTTGTATAAAAGGGAAGGGAGAGGCTGGGCAGTGGTGGTGCAAACCTTTGGTCCCAGCACTCAGGAGGCAGAGGCAGGTAGATCTCAGAGTTTGAAGCCAGCCTGGGCTAAAGAGTGAGTTCCAGGACAGCCAGGGCTACACAGTGAAACCCTGTACAAAAAAAAAAAAAAAAAAAAAAAAAAAATCCATCTTCCACTCCTTATAAAAATTCTCAATTGGGGACTGGGAGAGATGGGTCAGTGGTTAAGAATACTTGTTGCTTTTGCAGAGGACTTGAATTCAGTTCCCGGCATCCACACGGCAGCTCACAGCCATCAGAACTCCAGTTCCGGAGGATTTGACGCCCTCTTCTGGTCTTTTTGGACACTGCATGAAAGCGATGCTCAGACCTACACACGGGGAAAATATCCACGCACATAAAATAAAAATAAATAAATATTTTTAATTCCAAAACTAAAAGTGGAAAGGAATGTCCTTGGCCTAACAAAAAAAAAAAGTATCTATGAAATTTACAACCAGGCTTGGCAGCACACACGGAATGTGGGGGCAGGAGGATCAGGAAGGCAAGGCCAACCTCGGCTACATGAGGCCCTGTCCAAAAATTAAAAGGCAGGGGTTGGAGAGATGGCTCAACAGTTAAGAGATTTACTGCTCTCAAAGAGGAGTCAGGCTCATTCCCGGCATCCATATGGTGGCTCACATCTGTAACTCCAGTCCCACGGGATCCAACACTCTCTCCTGAACTCCTCAGACACATACAGACACTTACGGACAAGAAATAACCTCCAGAAGAGACAAATACTATATAATTCCACTTACTAGAGCAGTGAAATTCATAAAGACGGAAAGCAGAATGATTTTCCAGGGCTGAAGGGAGGGAGAAACGGAAAGCCGTATCTAACTAGTGTCAGATGTCGGTTTGGCAAGATGAAAAGAGTTTGGTAATTGCTTACACAACACCAAACTGAGCAGTGAAAAATGGCCGAGGGGACGGGTGACAAAAAAAACTCGAAACTGGTCAAAGTGCAGGAGAGTAAGTGTCCATATGTGCTCTACCACAACTCTGTGAGTTCAAGGCCAGCCTGGTCTACAGAGCAAGATCCAGGACAGGCACCAAAAACTACACAGAGAAACCCTGTCTCGACAGTTGATTAGCTTGAACTGTTTAGAAGGCCCCCAGGCAGTGGAACCGGGGCCTGTCCTTGGTGCATGAGCTGGTTGGAACCTAGGGCCTAGGCTGAGACACTTTGCTCAGCCTTGGTGCAGGGAGGAGGGGACTGGACCTGCCTCAACTGAATGTACCAGGCTAGGCTGACTCCCCAGGGGAGACCTTGCCTTGGAAGAGGTGGGAATCGGGGGTGGATTGGAGGGGAAGACTGGGGGGTTGGAGGAGGGAGGACAGGGGAATCCGTGGCTGATGTGTAAAATTAAATTAATTATAAAATAAAAATATTAAAAAAAGAAAAGAAAAGAAACCCTGTCTCGAGAAAAAAAAAAAAAGGTTGCAGGAGCCATCTGGATATGACAGGACTGTGGTTACTGGTACAAGATCAAATCAGTCAATACTCAAGCATGGAAGAGGAAGAGGTCCCTGAGCCCCCACCTCTAGCCGAGGAGTAATGGGCAGTTGATGGCGTCTGGGTGAGTGGAGAGCCAGTGTTCTTGCGGGTGTGGCCCCTAGTAGATTAGCCACACTCCAGTAGATGACCCAATACCCTTGAGTGTTTGAGCGGCATAAGACGGAGTCAATAGGTTGTTTTAAAACAAAAACAAAAAACAACAACAAAAAGAGAACACAAGGTTGGGGATGGATTGGTGAGCAGTTAGGGGGAAGAATAAGGATGAGTATGATCAAAATACATCGTATAAAGTTCTCCAAGAATGTGCGTGTGCATGTGCGTGTGCGCGCGCGCGCGTGTGTGTGTGTGTGTGTGTGTGTGTGTGTGTGTGTGTGTGTGTGTGTGTGTATGTGGTTTTTTCGAGATAGGGTTTCTCTGTGTAACAGTCCTGGCTGTCCTGGAACTCATTCTGTAGACCAGGCTGGCCACAAACTCAGAGATCCGCCTGCCTCTGCCTCCCAAGCCCTAGGATTAAAGGTGTGCACCACCACGCCTGGCTGGAATTTTTTAAATATTATATTTTTTAAATGAATACAGTAGCAAATTTTATGCTTTCTGTACTTTACCATAATTAAAGCTATTTAGCCAGGCATGGTAACACCAGTGATACCAGCAGTCAGGTGGCGGAGGCAGGATGGCTGGGGTGAGAATAGCTGGAGCCATTGAATACTGAGAGCCTGTCTCAGAACAAGAAGGAAAAAAATTAAAGGTCTATTTCACGTTTTTTACTTTTACAAACAAGGAAGTTGAATTAATTCAAATGCTGCTTAAAGACCAGGTCAGCAACCTGAGACTGGGCAGTCATCACCTTGTTTTTAATGGAGACTTAACCTTGGGATTTGCATATGTTTGGCAAGCATTCTACATGGATTCTAGACAGGGGCTCTATCACTGAGCCACACCCCCAGCCCCTCACTGGGGGATTCTAGACAGGGGCTCTACCACTGA
>CABHPQ010169165.1:14226-31345 GCA_902168405.1 Peromyscus aztecus | reverse complement strand
TACGAAAGGTCTTTCCCCAAAGCAGGAGCCTGGGGATGTGCTGGCCCTGGTCTTTCTTTGGGGTACTTCCTGGTATTCATCAGGCCAGGTTGTTTCCAGGCATCTCGGAATGGAAGGTGCCCCAGGAAGACAGTGATGTCAAAGCTCCTTCTCTGGACACTTGCTCCATGGCCACACACTCCAGATGCCTCTAAGATTTCCCTTTTAGTCACATTTAGTAGTATTCCACAATATATATTCCACAATATATCTAGTGTTCTGTATCCATCCGAATAAATGTCCCTCTTCTTGACTGTGGCATTAGGCATTTTGGAGGCAAAAATGCCCACTTCTCTGGTTCTCTTAGGATACCATCTCATTCCCTTGAAGACAGTCCTCTTTGAGTGACTGGTGAAGAGTGGGCCCATAGGACCAACCCGGCAGCAGCATCTGTCAGTCTCAGAGGTGAAAGGGGAATGGAAACAGAAGAGGCAGCTTTGAGATCCGTTATGAAAAGAGTGTTTTCCTTCTTTGACCTACTTTCTCTTGAGCTCCAGCATGACATGTTTATGGAGATGGGCCAGTTAGAGCAGCAGAGGGCGCTGCAAGGTCAAAAACAAAGCCACTCAGCTCAAAGGACATTGGGAGGAAAAAAAAACCCTCTCCCTATTTTATTAATTAAATTCGTTCTTTCACAATTTCACGCATGTCTATAATGCAGTCTAGTTTCCCTCACTCCACCTTCTCTATCTTTCCTCTCCTCCGGCCATTCCCCTTCTACCTTATAGGTCCCTTTCCCACGGTCATGACCTTGTGTTTTGTTTGGTGACCCACCTAAGCCAGGGTCACCTCTGTGACTAGAGTATGGAGCTATCCAGTGGGGCCTGGTAGGCTGACTGCTGGGTACACATCTGAAGATAACCTGCCCCCCAATCCACCATTACCCAATAGTTCAGCAGGGAGAGGTAGGGCCCCAGGAGCCCCCTTCCCACCCATGACTGGCTGTTGATAGGTCCAGACTTGTGCAGCCCCAGTGCAGACAACTGTAGCTGCTGAGTTCCTGATTACAATGGCCAGGTCACATTCAGAAGATGGTATTCAGCAGCCCTCCTCTCTGTCTTCTGGTTCTTACATTCTTTCTAATTTTTTTTTTTTTTTTTTTTTTTTTTTTTTTTTTTTTATAATCAGACGGTAGGATATAGGAAGTTTTATTTACCCCCCTTGAGAGATGATTTCAAGCTAATGAAAGCCAGTCCTGCTTTTTAGGTGGTTGGTGGTACCTGCAAACTTCTAGTTCCCCGAGGGCTGCTCAGGCTGCAGACAGCAATATTTTAGGGAGATGGATAGAACTCTTGAGGGCATTAGTCAGTAGCGGGCTACCACATCCTGATAGAACTTTGGGCTCACTCTGTCATACGGAAGTTGCAACCTTTCAAAGACCTAAGAACAGTGGGCATGAAGACTTATTTCTCATGTTTCCCAGATTCTTTGGGTTTGGGGGAGAGCACAGCCGGCTCAAAGTTCAGGGGAGCACAGTGCTCTATGACAACGTGTTTGCAGTACTGAGAGCATAAAGATGAAATCCTGGGCCAGTGAGAAAACTCAGCATGCAAAGGTCCCTGCTACTAAGCCTGTTGGCCAGAGTTCCACCCCCAGATCCACAAGGTAGAAGGAGAGAACAGAGTTCTGCAAGTTGTCCTCTGACCCCCACATGTACGTTGTGGTTTGTGAATAACACATGTGAGAATGTTCAAACACACACACACACACCCCTTAAAAACATTAAAAAGGTGTGGTCTTTAGATTTTTTTTTAACCATTGATTGATAGAACAAGCCTTCAGCTGAATTTAACAGTCATCTAAGAAGATATTTAGTTAGCATCTTCATTCTGAATAGTTTTGAGAACAATGCTCTTAGGACTCTATTAATCTGTACGTTTGACAAATAGGTGCTGACGGTGGTCTAGACCTGGCAGGTTGACTGCAGAAGCCCGGCTGGCTTGCTGTGTGGCCTCCTCAGAAGTGCCCCTTTCGAAGAACACCTTTCAGGAAAAGCTAGGACACCAGAGCTGGGAGATGTCACTTATGCCTCCAGCCCTGCTCCCAGCACCTGTGCCTCAGTGGGAACTGGCTGCACGTGTCCTATGTGAGGGCCCTGGAGCCCATGTCTGTGCTCCTGGCCAGATGTCACTGGAGTTGAAATCATCAAGAAAATGGCTCAGTCCAGGGGTGGGTTGCAGACCTGGATGCTCTGAAAATTGTTTCTGCCAGCAGGGGCTGGGCTGTGTGCAAGGATAAACAATGAACACTTTGTGAAAGATGTATAGTGATGTCCCAAATACGGCGTGTTCCAGATATAGCAAACCTTTAGCTGTCCCTTCTTTGAGTAAGCGTGCACTGCTCTCTTGTGTTTTTATTTGACACACCTGGCAACTTAGTTCGTGCTGCTGAATTCTTTCCTCTTTTCTTTCTCCTCCTCCTTCTCCTTCTTTCTCCCTTTCTCCCCGACCCTCGGAGATGGCTGTTGGGTGTACCTCATGTATGCTAGGCAAGTACCCCATCACCGAGTCTCACTGGTGAGCTTTTCAGTGAAGCAGCGTTCTTTTATGGCACATCTGTTTATTGAATGACAAGCTATGGGTTAGGGACACATCAGTGAAAAGATGAATACTGTCATTAGTCTTGCGAAGCTCATGAATGCATGCATGCATACACGCGCATATGTGTGTGTATGTGTGTGTGTGTGTGTGTGTTGTGCATATGTGTTAAGATTGAAAAAGTTGCTTTTCTTTCTTTTTTTTTTTTTTTACAAATCTGATGATTTCAGATAGCAATCTGATGGAAAATTTCAACAGAGTTGTAATCCAGGGTGGCAGTGAGTAACTGACTAATTGGAGTGGCCAGGGACATTTCACTGGAATGGAGTGAATGAAGCATTAGGGTCAGAGTTTTAGATAGCGAGAACAGGGGACAGATGGAGGACTACAAGAAAGGCTATTACAGCGGAGGCAGACTGAGAAAGCAAGGAATACATGTGAGTAAGGCTGGAAAGGAGGCAAGGGCCACAGAGCTTGGCAGGGTCTTAGGGACCCAGGCAAAGAGAGGCAGTTAGCATTCTAAGGACCTGGAAAATGGATGGTTCAGGACAAGAGCAGAAGAAACGGAACCAGTAAGGACTCTTCGCAGTGGTCCTTGTAGGAGATGATGATGTTTGCATGAGGGGGCAGCAGGGATGCGAGACGGAGATGGGCTGGTGATTAGAAGTTTTAACGAGTCTTACTGATGAAGCAGATGTAGGGAAAAGGGAGGGAAGGAGGGAGCCTTTGCCGATACTCACGGGGGTGAGGAGTGAATTAGTGTTTCTGATTCCAGAGCAGTGCTTCCTGAGTACCGTGTCTTGGCTTGCATGGAAAACCATATTGTTGGGGTACATGACTCGGAGGGGGTAGCTCAGGGGCTCCAGCCACCCAAGGCGTACAGGGCTTCTCAGAACAGTACCTCAGCAAGCTTGTAGTTCTCTCCCTGCCAGCAAGCTCCCTTTGGGGTAGTAATTTTACAGCTGTAGACAGTTCCAAGAGACAGGAAGCCATGCTGTACAATGCACTAAGTGCTGTCAGGATCAGTAAGCATCCCCCCCCCCCAAGCTGACAAAACCAAAGACTTTTGGGTGCGAGGGTCGAAAACAATCTTGTCTGGCCATCTTTTCACCCTCTTTATACGGAGGAGTAAGGGACTTACTCGTTTATTTTACATATTGAATACTACACAGGTACTTATTAATTTGTTCTGTTTATTGAGTTCTACAAGGTGAACATACAGATGCCAGCTCCCTGAGATAGGCTACTTGAAGTGTGATTCATGAGCTGGTGTCTGAAGTTGGTTTATTTTTTACTTTTTTATTTTTTTATTTTGTACTCTTTGTTCTTTGCTCTTTTGGGGCCCACCACCCAGCTCTCAAATAAATCACACACGGAGGATTACTCTTTCTTATAAAATGCCTGGCCTTCGCTTGGCTTATTTCTAGCCAGCTTTTCTTAACTTAAATTATCCCATCTACCTTTTGCCTCTGGGCTTTTGTCTTTCTCTGTTTCTGTATACCTTTCTTTATTTCTTTCTCTGTGGCTTGCTGTGTAGCTGGGTGGCTGGTCCCTGATGTCCCCCTCCTCCTTTTCTTGCTTCTTGGTCTCTTTCTCCCAGATTTCTCCTCCTATTTATTCTCTCTGCCTGCCAGCCCTGCCTATCCTTTCTCCTGCCTTGCTACTGGATGTTCAGCTCTTTATTAGACCAACCAGGTGTTTCAGACAGGCAAAGTAATACAGCTTTTACAGAGTTAAACAAATGCAACAATAAAAAAAGTAACACATCTTTGCATCATTAAAACAAATGTTCCACAGCATAAACAAATGTAACACATCTTAAAATAATATTCCACAACAGTATCAGCCTATGATCAGAGAATATAGGAATGGAGAGTAAGTTACTTTATGAATTAAGTATGCCAAAACATGCCATCGTGGGGATTGCAGTTTCCTTCCCTTATCCCACTCTCTCGACCTCACTCCGGCCTTCCCTCCACCCCTCCTCACCTTTATTTATTTATTATTTTAAGCAATTCATTTTCATTGTCAGAAGTATCAGTTCTAGATGGTTTGTAAACCACGACAGTTCCTTGTCAGAGGCCCTTACCTCACAGTTTCAGCTGATCCAGTCACATGACAGTCATGTGAGAGGCTGCCTGCCTCTCCTCATTGCCCTCCTGTCTCCTTCCTGTTTAAAGTCCTGTGACGACTGAAGAGACCCCAGCGGCCCTCCTTCATGCTCTACCTCCTTCACTGCCCTAAAGGATGATTCTTGGCTTGATTGTCAGCCTTTTGCTCGCCTGTAAGAGGCTTATTTCCTTTGCTCTGCACCCAGTTTCTCTTTCTCTGACCTTCGGAGGCTTGGTCCCTTTTTCTTACATGCTTAGCTTCTAGTCATTCTCTGCCTGTGACTTCCATTCCTGTTCTCCATTGAGCTCCTCTGAGCTGGCCAGGGTCTGTGAACGAAAAGGCTACTATTGTCTCATTTCCTCTTCACAGACAAGGATGTGCTGTGTATCACACTGATCCAGAGCTCCCCCAACAAGACAGTGGCAAGTGGCAGCGAAGTAACATTGCTTTGCACTTATGACGGGCATAATCGAAATCCGGATTTATTTTGGTATCGCAAAAGGCAAGACCTGACCTTGCAGTTCATTCTGTATAGGGATGATACAAGACTCTATGACGCAGATTTTGTTCAAGGTCGATTTTTTGTGAAACACAGCAAGGTCTATAGAACCTTCCACCTGGTGATCTCTCCAGTGATGCTTGAAGACAGTGCCACTTATTTTTGTGCCTCAGGTGGCACTGTGGCTCAAGTGCTCAGGAAGCCTGTACCTAAACCCCTGGAGCACAGATCAGGAGTGGCCCCCTTCCACAGGAAGTCACATGCCACTTTGTCAGGCATCCTTCTCAGTCATTTCTATTCCAGTCTGGCCTTTAGTGATGCCCCCAAGGGACTGCTAATGAAAGGCCTGGCCACAGCCAGGAAGACTCTGGCTTCCATGCAGCAGATCATCTCTCACTCCGGGTTCACTGGGTCTTTGTCACTCGAGTCTCTTATGGTTGGCTGTGGAGAACTACAGCTTGAGGACATACTCTCTCTCTGTCCTCAAGTCTGTGCTGTCTGCTGTGAGGGTACAGAATGGTGCAGGTGCCGCGCTAAGGACATCACCATCACTGTTTTTAGTTGATCTCCGCCATTGCCTACTCATTACTGTGTGTTAGTAAGCTTTCATTTTGAGACTCCAAGTGGATTCTTAAATCCACTCCTCTCTTACCTTGGTTCTGTGTCTTGTCATGTTTAGTCATATTACTCCCCCGGGGTATTCTTTAAAGCCTCCATTTTACTTATTTTATTCTCTCTCTTCGCTGAAGAACATGTCTGGCCAGTTGTCTAAGAACTGAACACATTTTCTAAAGTGCTGAATGTGGAGCTCAATGGCGTCCTGAGACAAGACCATTTTCCCCAGGAGAAACTGGCCGTATGATGTTGAAACAGATGTCCCTTCAGTCTCTGAGACACGGTCTCACCTTTCTCTACTTCTAGTAACATCTGAATCTAAAATATACCATCAGAGTTATTAGATACAACTCCAGGGATGGAAGAGCCCAGAAGTAAGAAATAGTCTCACAGTTTCACAGCTGGTTCATGATAGCCGGGGACGCCAGGCTGTACTTCTAGAACTCTGTTGCAGCTAGACCCTAGGAGGCTTTATCAGGATGAATTTGGGCAGGAGTTTGCGTGCACTTTAGACACAGTAAGTGAAACGTAGCCCCTCTGTGGAGCAGCAGAGAGGATGAGGTGAGGGAACCACAGGTCATGGTCCATCCCAAGGCAGCCAAATCTTTCCTGCCTCCTGGCTTCAATCTTCACATACACGCACACACGCACGCACGCACGCACGCACGCATGCACGCACGCACACGAAAGCAGAGGAAGAATAATTTTAGGGAGGGAGAGGGCCGGTGGGAGGGGGTGGGCATGAGTAAGGGGGTGGTGGTGAATCTGAACAAGATAATGACACACCTGTAGGGAAATCTTATCATCAAACTCGTTATTTGTATACTAACTAAAATAGTAATTGAAAATTTTTGGAGGTTCATTTTGGTGGAAGAAATTTATAATCCTGTGACGTACTAGGCGTTTTTCCCAGCATGGCGGGTCAGAGTTGTCTCATTTGTTGCTGACGAGAGGCAGTCCTGAAACTCAATGTAGTGACATTTAGATTGCCACATTGTCCTCCTTTTGGTGATGGAGTGAGCCCATGGGACAGGAACTTTGGGCTGACAGTCTTGAGACCTTGGTTCCATTCCCAGCAATATCTATCTCTGCCTCACTGAATGACTTTTGACAAAGCGCAAACCTTTTTTCCGGGGTTGGGCTGACAGGGCAAATGTTTTGTTCCACTCGAAACATGAGGATGTGATCTTTCCCCAAGAACTTCAGAACCATCCTGATGTCGCAGCAAGGGAGCAGAAGTGGGTGCTTTGGGACCAGGCATTCGTCACACATACCAGGTGAGGTGTGGAGTGTTGTGATTGCTGTTCCCTGGGCAGACCTGGCCTATCCATCTAGATTTTCCTGAACCCAGTGACTCCCTCCTTTGGTTTGGAGTCTGTGGTTGATGGTGGCTGGAGAATTGCCCGTGATAATTGTTCTTTCACATGCCACACCATGATCCCTGCTTTATACTTCTCACAGGAGCTGAGGAAACCACAGTGCCGGGTTGGTAAGGCCTGCTACCTTAGTGGGTATACCAATAAAGCTGTGGCCATGCTGAGCTGAGACTAACAGAGCTGAACACCACATTGAAGGTGTTGCTGTTCTAACAGCAGCAGGAAACCAGGCCCTAGTCCCCCAGACAGGCATCTGGGGCCTGGGGATCAGGAAGCTGTGGTGTGACTGACATGCTCAGTCTGGCTTCCAGCAGACTAATAGCTCAACAGAGCTGAGTGCCTCTTCCCCTGGTAGTCCACAGTGAGTGAAGGCAGAGGTGAGCAGGTTAATAAATGCAACAGAGGCAAGCCTGAGAAGAGAGGCAGGAAAGCACATCAAAGACCCAGGCGAAAGGATCTGTGCCCAAGGATGTCAAAAGCCCTGGGCACAGACTGGCCAGCAAAAGACAATAAAGGTGCTGCCTTCACAGGAAAAAAGAGAGGTCACATTCCTGTCCCTGCTTCCAAAACGCTTGCACAATGAGTCGTTGGCAGGCCGGGCACAGGTGTTAATCTGCGCCCCCGGTACTGCGCCTGGGACTCAGCCCGTTGGTACACGTGAAGTCAGTTCACAGAAAGAGGTGTCCTTCCTCTCCGTGTTTTACTTTACTTTCATCTTTGGTAATAGAGTAGAGAATAATTAGATGTGATTGCAGAAGCTTTATTGCCTGCTTGGAGGGCATTAAAGAAGCTGAACATGATTGTAAAATATTAGGAGAAGCAGGAAGTGCTAAAGTCATTGGCACCCGGGTGCTGCTTGGAACACTCTCCTGCATGACTGTGAGAGCAAATCCAGAGGGTGGGCCATCCACGCCTCAGGAGAGGAGGAGGGGGGTGCTGGGCTAGGAACCGGTTGAGTGCAGCTTTCTACGTTAAGCTAAAAAGATACATGTTCTCTTTCCCAAGACCATTTTCCTCCTGGGTAATTAAGCTGCTGATTTACTGGTCCCCACTTTCTAGTTCTGGGTAAATAAAGAAAGATGGAATACCATTTCCAAAGTATACCAGTTATAGGGGTAAAATAAAATAGGTCTATGTTTTCATAGCTTTCCGTGCCTTTATAAAGCAGTGTGTAAAGCCAGGCCCACAAACCCCACTCCCCAGGGCTTCTGTTTTTCTACTAGACCGGAGGATTAGCTAGACTTGTTGCCTTCACAGAAAAGCTGGTTTTGTTAGCAGCTGTTTAGAGGCGGTGGTGACGGGGTCAGTTTGGAGCACGAAGGAGTTGGAAGCCTTGGATAGAGCATCTTCATAAGCTTTCGATTTTCTTTCAGGAACTGTAGTCTTCTCACGCCAGCCAGCCTGTAAGAAAAGGAAGGTTGTTACAGAATCCTAGACCTTGAGCACTGGAAGGAGTTGCAGGGGTGATATCGTTTTGGGATGGTGGGTAGCTACTGAGCTGGACCACTACAGACATGGTTAATCCCCTGCTAACACGGCAGTGGTTCTGCTACTCAGTATAGTAATCAAACCCACTGGCTTTCTTGGAACCATTCTTCAACCCAGACCCAGAGAAGGGGAGGAAACTGGCCGTGGGATCAGGGATCTTGTCACAAGGTCAGGACTAAAGCTCAGTTTTCTGATGCCTAGGGTAACATTCTTTATTCTGCTGTGCTGCCTGTGACCTCTGGACTGAGAGTGAAGTAACAGGTGGGGCTAGATACCCATTTGAGAACGATTGGCTGTACTTAGAGATCAACCCCACTTTCAGACTCTAGGGTCACTCCTTGAACAGAAGTGGATGAACATTTGGATATACTGGGGAAGATAAGGGGGAAGAGTATTCTACTTTATTTGTGTGTATGGGTATTTCACCTGCATGCATGTCTGTGAACCATGCGTGTGTAGTGCTTTTGGAGGCTAGAAGGGGGTATCAGATACCCGGAACTCAAGTCACACATGGTTGTGAGTTGTCATGTGGGTGCTGGGAATTGAACTGTTGTTCTCTGGAAGAGCAGCCAGTGCTCTTAGCTACTGAGTAATCTCTCCAACCCCAGGAAAGTGTAAGGCTTCATAGGCAAGCCTATTGCTCTCTCTCTCTCTCTCTGTCTCTCTCTGTCTCTGTCTCTCTCTGTTCTTCCTTCCTCCCCTCCCTCCCTCCCTCTCTCTCCCTTCCTCCCTCCCTCCCTCTCTCCTTCCCTCCCTCTTTTCTTTTTGAAATAAGGTCTTGTTATATAGCCCTAGCCAACTTGATACTATATATACCAGACTGGTCTTGAACTCATGCCAATCCTATTGCCTCAGCTTCCCAAGTGCTAAAATTATGGGACAGTACCACCACACTTCCCTTGTTTGTTGGGAAACACCAAACCTCCTTTACAATTTACGGCATAATTAAGGTGGGGCTGGGACTATGAAGTGACCAATTCTTACCTTAGAAGAAGAATAACTTGACAGTAAAGAGAAAATTGATGGCAACGCTCTTGGCAAACAGCATTCGTAGCCCCAGCACCATGAGGGACATCATATTTACCTTCTTGGTGTGAACTATGATGGGATAAAAGTAAAACAGTGGCTTCAGGAGAGATCGACTTTCTTTCCACAGTGCCAATAACTGTCACCAACCTGCTCCAAATGGCCATGGTTCTTCCTGACCTACACACACAGTGTGCTGCCAGACAGCATTCAGAGCCCTGAGGCTCCTGTGCCCACCCAGACAGGCCAGTTTGGGAGACACTGGCTCACAGCCTGGCAAGCTCTACCGGGATGGAGGTCTAGGGAACCAGTGGGCTAAGCATGGTTTTGTTGTTGTTGTTTTCTTTTGAAATTTGATGCTTTGAGGTCTCATGTGTCGATGACAGAATTTGTTTTAATCACTTGATTTGAACTAACCTTTTGAGCCATGGCAAGTCTCTGAAGTTTGTGTGGCATTTTTATGTTCTGGTGGTTTTATATCATCTAGAAAAAAAAATAGTGGTCAAGATTATGTTGGCAACCAAGAGGCAAAAGGAGGAGACTCTAGGTTGGTAAACTGAGGACAAGAGCGTCATACAGCTATTTATACAGACAGAATTCCTCTTGTTTGGGATCTTTTTGGCATCATCAGGGCATCAAGATACACTCTAATTTGTAGGCAGAACAAGGATTTTCAATTCCATGATGAGAGAGCCTCCCTTGTGGAATTTTGGTATTTGTTCTGGAGTAAATGATATCTTTGGTGCCAGACATTTACATGAAAAAGACTATGGTTGGTGAAGATGAGGGATAGGATTAAATAAGAGGAGAGATGTAGAATATTTCCTTCTTAGCCAAAGATGAGCATCTTCTTTTTCTTTTTCTTTTTTTTCTTTTTTTTTCTTTTTTTTTTTTTTTTTACCAGCACAATGCTAAATCAAAAGTAATCTATGCTGGGTTCACACTGCTCACTTCTTTTCCCTTGAGTTTTCCCGTCTTAGCTCCTTCAAGATAGATACTCACCGAGAGAATTTGCATGTGGTTCAAAGTCAGTGGAGTGCACAATTTCACTGTTGTGGTGAACTGAGCATGTCACGGAGTTGGAATCTCCATACTGACCAAGCTTGACAGCACTGTACTTCCCACTGGGGGAGATGACTACAGCAGGGTCAAATTCGGCGATCTTCTTGGATGATTTGAGACTTATAGTCACATCCTTGGGGTAGAAATCCTTCACCAGGCAGGCAACATTCGTCCCATTTTTCATGACGAAAACAGATGGTTTGGTAGGTGGCTGAATTTCTGAAAATATAATCAACTGAGATGATAATTTACAGTATTATGAGAATTAAACCAGTGTTGGTTAGAATCTAGAACACTCTATACCTTGTTAGTGGTGTCCTTGATAGCATTTCATGAAAGTATGGACAAGGTAAGAGGAAAGAAGGGGCAGTTAGTTTCGCTTCTAATAAGGAGCCGAAATGAGATAGGGTTGGAAGAGAGATGGGGTATAACAACTATAAAGAAGTTTCTAGAACTGAAGATCTAGTATGGGGCCCTGGATGTGATCCCTGGCACTGCATAAACCCACCATAGTGCTTTATACCACTTATTCCAGCTGGGAGGTAGAAGCAGGAGGATCAGGAGTTCTAGGTTATCCTTGAGTACCAGCCCAATCTTGGCTATATGATACCCTGTATCAAACCAAATCAAAACCAAAACCAAACTCAAAAAAGGCTGGATAGCTTATTTGGTAAAGTGCTTGCTCTGCAACCATGAGGACCCGAGTCAGATTTCTAGAACCCACATGAAAGTGCCATGCATGGTGGCATGTGCTGGTATTCTCAGCACTGGGGAGGCAGAGACAAGAGATCTTCAAGGCTTGCTGGCCAGCCAGTCTCACCTAATTGGTGAACTCCAAGCCAACAAGAGACCCTGTTTCAAACGAAGTAGATAGTATTTTTGAGAATAATTCTCAATATTGTCCCTTGGTTTCCATGTGTTCATGTGTGCATGCACTGGCACTCACATGTGTACCTGTGCACACACAAACATTAAAAAAAACCCCAAGTTTTCGGATAAGCTCCATTTTAGTTATCTATGATTTGTTCATTAGCTGGACAACTGAGGTCAGGCTGAATGTCTATCTGTGTCACTTGGTTAGGTTTAAGTATAGGAGCCTTTGAAGGAGATTATGGAAGGTGCTCATATTTTGCATTGCTCCCCCCATCACCTCTTTTTGGTAAGACCAATGGCCCTACACTAAGTACTGCTGCAATGCTCCTTATCAAACCCAAATCCTCTCAGAAACTGCAACCCTGGTGAGGATGGGACTCCTGGGTTTCACTGTCTCTGACTGTGGAGTGGGGTAGTTGTTCTAGGTTGGCAGGGTTGATGGATTCAGTGAGATAACAGCAGGCATGCAGACAAGCATTGTGGTTAGTAGAGTAACCACCCTGAAGCGTGTGTGTGTGTGTGTGTGTGTGTGTGTGTGTGTGTGTGTGAGGTAGAACTCCAGGAAGTCTCATGGTACAGCCTACCCCAACCAGGCTCGCCCTGGGGGCCTTCTGGAAGTCTGGGAGCCCTCTCTAACCTGGAACGGTGAGATTATGCCTGTTAAAAACACAGACTTCTAGAAAGGTCTGCATAATCAACTGAAACTCAGAGCGGGGCAGCAGTTGGAGTTATTGTAGGGTGTTGCCCCTGTTCTGTAGACTGAAAGAGATCCCACTGAAAGTAAATGATAGATTTCTCTTCATTTGGGTGGACACTGATTCTTTTCTAAGGGCCTGGCTACTGTACAATTTGAGTATCTTTTCATTTATTTCTGTTTGTTTGAGACAGTCTTTATATGTTTATCAGGCTGTATTCTAACTCTTGATCCTTTGGCCTCACTCAGCCTCCTAAGTGATAACATTACAGGTGTTTTCTACCTTCTTGGAGTCATTTCTTTTGAGACAGGGGCTCATGCATCCCAGACTGGCTTTGAACTTGCTATATAGTCAAGGCTGATCTTGAACTTGTGATTCTTCTGTTTTCATCTCCTGAGTGCTAGGATTGGAGGCACACACCATCAGAGGATGACAGCTATCATTCTTAGAAAGTACTTGTTGGCGTAAAACAAGCTAAACCCATTTCTTGTTTTATTCTAAGAGGGGCTGGGAAATGAATGCTGGTGCTGGAACTGGATTCTCTACCTACTTCGTCTTCCATAACTTGCTTTGAATATAACTCACTGCTATTCTAGGTATCCACTTTTTTCTTTCCTTAAAACTGGAAGTCTTGATGCTCTGAGAAAGACAGTAATGATTCTCTCACACTGCCTGATTGAAGCCTCTGAATTGTGATACATTTTGTGTCCACAAGGCTTGGATTCTATGTTATCTTTCAATAACCACTAAAGAAAGGGCTTTGTTATTACCTACAATAAGGAACCACCACTGACCTGTGAGCAGATTTCTAATCCTAAGATTCATTTCTGACTTTCAATAGTAATTTCTCTTGTGAACATAGCCCATAGTATTTACTAGTAAAGAGCTGGGGTTGTTGGTATCAAATGAAAACTATGTTGAATTACAACATACTATTATCTCTTATGTGTTATGATCAAGACACCAGGTCTCTTGCTAAACAGAAAATCTTACTAGACAGAAAATTTTGGTAGTGCATATGCAAGTAGAAAAGAATTGACTTTTCTATTGCTCTATCCAGAGTTGGGTTGGAGTTCTAGTCATGGGGTCCATGGTGGTAAAGCTATAACCAAATCAGTTGGTCTGAATTGGTTGAAAGGAGTGACTCTTAGTGAGAAGGTGCCTGCTGATCTCCACAGTATATATAATTAGATCATGGTGGATCAGGGATATCCCAAGAGAACAAGCTGTCCTGAGAAGGCTTCCTCATGACTATGTCACAATTCTCCATTTTTTCTCCACCAAGAAGCTCAAATGAAAGATTGGGATCTGTTCTGGCACGCAGGGTGGGAGACGAATTCCCAAGACTCTGACTCTGTTGGCTTTGGCTCTAGACAAGATTGGGTTTCTTTTTTTCAAAGTTTCTTAGAATTATCCACCCTCAACCCTCGTGAGAAAACCTTTGCTTATTTTTTTTTCCTTACACACTCAAGTCACTGACAGCAAAACTGATAACCTCAGCACTAACGGCTGAAACCACAAGTCTTCGTCACTTGTCTTCTTTTGGGAACTTGGTATTTCTTGTTCATGATCCTGTTTGTGGCTTGAGATGTATTGTGGTTGATTTTCAAGAGAATTAGGAGTTAGAAATTTGTTCAATAAAAAAGAATCAAACTAACCAAAGCAAGATCAAACTCATTTTGTCAGTTATTCAAGAGTACAGTTCAATTTGAATAAGTTTGGACAGTGAAGGCTTGATTGGATTTTTGTTGTTTGAGACAGGGTCTCTCCAAGTCATTAGGACTAACTTCACGCTCAATCCTCCTGCCTCAGCTTGCTGAGTGCTAATATTATCGGTATGTGCTGCTCGGCCCAGCTGCTTATGTGGGATTTTAACATCTAAACACATCAAAAAATTATCATTGATTGAAGCTTTGGGTTAGGGAGATTATTTCTGAATAACAGGAATATTATAACACAGCTGGCAAGGTGGATGTCTGAAGAATTCCATGCATGCACATGCTGAGACCTGAATGTATTTGTTGAGGTTTCAAATTGAACACAGTGCATTGATTTAGTAAAATGTTTTCTCAGTCTCTCTCCCTAAGTTAAGATCCATATGTTTAAAGCAATTGAAAGAAGAGTTTATTCAATCAAATAATTGGCCTCTGATTGTCATGGTAACTAAAGAAAACAGATATCTGGTTTGAGTCGACCCTTTCTTTTTAAATAAGTAGAATGGACTCCATGTAGCTGTCACTTGGAACTTAGTCTGTTTTGTATTTGATTTAAACAAATATTTGAAAATAACATTTAAATGAAAAATCTCATTGTTTATCTTTTGAGAACAGTCTCGTATTATTCCATGAATATGACTGTATTTCAACACTTTCTTTCAAATGTATTTACTTGGACAATACCATTTTGTTTTCCGACATTCTCTTATGAGGACTCATACAGTGCTAAAATTACATGCTGGCAAGCAGCAGAAAGATAAGAGAATGTCCTTTCTAAATGTTCTTTATGACTTACAGACTTAGATATTATCCACTGTAGAACCACCCAGAGCATCTTATTGGTTCTCTAAGAATGTGGCCTCTGTAATACATGTCACTCAGAGTTTCAAGGCTCTTTGCCAGTCTGGGATTTCACTTAAGCCCTAAAGTTTTCTCTACCTGGTTACTCTCACCTGGTTAACCACCTGTCTACAAAGCTTTCCTAGCTATGGGACTTTTGTGCTCTGTAAGGGGGCATGTGGATTAGTCAGCTTAGCAAAAGTATGTGCAGGAAACAATCCATTTCCTGGGAAGTTTGAGCCCAAGTGCCCCTTCCTCCCAGGGATACATTTATTAGTGTAACTTTAAAAAGATTCTTTTGTTTTCTAGATTTATCTGAAGATTCAAGAAATAAATGAGAACTAGAGTTTTAGTATCTATATATTAAAAATAAAAGTAGTTACACAAAGGCATGTTAGCAGTCCAGTGTCCTCACCCTGGCCCACTTTCTTCTGCCCACTCAATCACTGAGATGTAAGAGAATCTGCTAGTTATAATTTGTAATATAATCTGGGTAGTAGCTCTAGTCTCAGGACTCAAATGATCCATAGAAATATAGAAAAAAGTCAACTTACGGGGCTCCACAAAGAGCTTTGTGCCAGTTCCAAAAAACATCTGTCGGGTGACCCAGGAGCACATTATAACCTTGCTTTACAGATAACCAGGCTGGGGCTAGCCCTGGGTCAGAGCTTGAACATCTGTGCCTTGCCTTGGAGCCTGCGTCTCAGCCTACAGAGCCTACAGCTCAGAGAATTACAAAGTTGTCCTTGATGAGACAGGGAGCTGAGTTCACAGAATGTCCCTTTCTTTTGAGCTAATAGTAGCTGAATGTTTGGATAGGAAAGTGAGCAGGAAGGCTCCATCTAAGAGGTCCCGGGACAGGGCTGAAGCAGGACAAGAGAGGGTGACAGACAACTGACTTCAAGATGCAAAATTTAACTCCCAGTTTATTGGGAAGGCTTTCCAAGAAAAACCACAATAGCTGGATACAGAGATAGAGTTCTAAATTTCTTACCCTGACTGAAAAAAGCAAGGAGAGGAGGCCTTAGGAACATCATTTTTCTCATTCTTTGGTTCCCTTTTCTTGAACCACAAATGGTATGTCTTAATTTGAATCCTCCTTTTCCTCCACTACTCAGATGAGTTTCATGGTAGTAATGAGTTTTCTTTCTAATTACTGAGCTTGGAAAAGGGGCAAGGACCTGCGGGTTGAGTAATAAAGTGGCTGGGTTTGGCCGGTGCTGTAGAGTGCGTGTAGGTCAGTCCTTGTGTTGTCCTCATTGTGTAGGTCAGTCCTTGTGTTGTCCTCATTTAGTTTTGTTTTGTAATTTCTTCTGGTTCTGGGGACAAATGCGAGTCTCAGAAATGTAAAGTAATCATCACGACTATGTGGATCACACCATCTCATCACCAAACTCAAGAGCTAGAGCTAGAGCCAGGGAAAAGAGAATGACGATGAGGGAGGATCATCACTTGAACTTGAAGCTTGATTTGAAATTCTCTCTTTCCCCACCTGAGCTTCATATATCACATTAACTTCCATCACTGCAGGTAGAAACCAGAGAAGAAAGTAGAATATCATCGGAAAGTCTGGTCAGTGTCCTAACAGAACAGAGAGTAAGCATTTATATCTTCAACCTCCTTAGCCCCAAGACTCCCAAAAGTGCAGCCTCAAAGATTTGGCTCTTAACACAGAAGATAATTCTGAATTTCAAGTGGAAATGGTTTAAAGAGAAAATGAAACACAGTACTTTTTGCTCAGATGCAATTTGCCAAACATCAGTCAGACTGCAATCAGCTATCACATAAGTTGGCTTTCCTCCTTCTCTTCATTGCTCCGATGTTCTTAGAGGTAAGAACACTAAAGAAATCCCATGGTTTCCCTGGAAGCAATAGGCAATGAAGAATGCTTACTTATTAAGTAAAAACGCTTAAGGTTTTATTATCCTCTGAAAGGCAGAGACCCAGCTGACAGTTCCAGTTACTTAAGAGGGCCAGGTTCACCACTTCCCTATACCTTTTCTACTTCTTTCTTTCCTCTAGAATGAGAAAAACTCACATGTCACCATGTAAGAGATAATAACTGCCTCATTGGCATTGGCATTTTAGAAGCCATTTGAAAGACTGTTGTTCTCTGGCTTGGCTCAAGTGCTTGGCTGTTGGAAGCCAAATCACTGACTATAGACCCTGGATTTGCAAACGCTGGACCAGGTTACCAGTGGGTAGTACTTCCAGGAGAACGCCATCACTTCTTTATTGTTTT
>CABHPQ010169165.1:0-13826 GCA_902168405.1 Peromyscus aztecus | reverse complement strand
GAGTCAGTGGCTGTGCTTCTGTGTGAGAATATGGGTCCCTGAGGCCTTGTGCAGAATCTCCAGATTTACGGCTAACAGAAGAGATAAGTGTGACTCTGGCTAGGATGGGATCTTGGGGATCACTTAGTCTGCAGTCAGCCTTGCTGGCTTAACGCCAGTTCTGAAAGAAAGAAAGAAAGGAAGGAAGGAAGGAAGAAAGAAAGAAAGGAAGGAAGGAAGGAAGGAAGGAAGGAAGGAAGGAAGGAAGGAAGGAAGAAAAGAGACCAAGATGAGATGAGATAGATAGATAGATAGATAGATAGATAGATAGATAATAGATAGATAGATAGATAGATGATAGGGTACATCTAATGCCTTCTGCCATGTCTTTCCGTTGTCTCTAACCCTCCTTCCCACATCATGACTGCAACCTCTTTTTCCTTTGAGATCAAGAGAGGCTCATCTCAGCTGGAGCGTCTGTGTTCTAATCCCTAACCAGAGAGAGGGTCAGAACCAGAAACCTGACCTACAGCTTTTCAAGGTGGTTGTAGAAGATTTATCCTTATTAATCTTTAGGATAGAGTCTTCAGTTGTGTATCGGGTATTTTCTTAAGAAAAATCCACTGGTCCTCAAATTTTATTCTAATTCATTGCAACAAATAATGAGTTTCAAATTTAAGGCCCCTCCCCCCCAATGTCCTGAGAAGCTTCATTTACTGAAACTGTGCTACAGTAACTCTAAGGCAGTGGCTCTCACCCTTCCTAATGCTGCGACCCTTTAATACAGTTCCTCATGGTGTGTTGACCCCCAACCATAAAATTATTTCATTGCTGCTCCATAACTATAAATTTTGCTACTGTTATGAATCGTAGCATAAATATCTGGTATGTAGGATATCTGATATGTGACCCCTGTGAAAGGGTCACTCGACCCCCCAAAGGTTCGTGACCCACAGGTTGAGAACCACTGCTCTAAGGGGCTGAGCACAAGTTGATTCTGTGATGAGCGGGTGCCCACTTCCATAGATAAGCTGCATTGTTACAGCGCTAGCTTAGGTGTCAGTTGACTGCTTTGCTACTCATCCCTCTCAGTCCACCTCATCTGTTTGGATAGGGTTGGTGGATTAGGATGGGGGTAGCATGAGGAATCTTGTGAAGGTTTCTGAGATCTAAGCATTGCATTTTGCAGCCTGTTTAACTCCTTTTATCTTGTAAATGTTGACATTTAGGGATGTCTCTAGGTTTTTGGCTACTAGCTCCTTAACCTACCATCTCTTATCCCTAGATTTTGCTGAAGATCTCATTTTTCCTAAGAGAAAGGAATCAATTTGGTTTTGCCAAACTGCTCAATGGCCATTGTAGCAAAAATAGTTATAGGAAGGCTCAGGTAAGCTAATGACAGACAGATCATGCATTAGCAGGACAGGGAAGGGCAATGTGCTCTGGGGGTGAGGGCCACTGAGAGTTGGGTCTGGTCAAGAGTTCATAATAAGAGAATTGGGTCTGTTCAAGAGTTCAAGAGCGGCCACATAAACCACCATCCACATCAGAACCTTATACTACTTAGCACTGGTGTCTACACCACTTTAGCAGACATTGTAACCAACTTCATGAGCCGGTATTATTAGATCCATTCCACAGCTGCTGTCACTGGAGGTAAAGACAGCAGGTGTGGCCGGGCCTCTTTCTTACGCCTTCCAGAACCCAGTTTCTATTCACGGAGCCAGGAAAATGGGTGATAGGACTGGAAATGGCACTAGCTCTCACTTGTTTAACCCCCTGTGATCAAACACAGGCTGATAGAAAGATACATAAAGAAAGCTGAGTCTCTCAGTTGGTCCCAAGATATCCCCAACACTGGACTTTGCTGCGTTTCTTGCCAAATTTGGTCTTATTATTTGGAGTATTGTAAGTATCATAGTGTGTTCAAGCCAAAAAGGTCCTTGGAGCTCTTTCATGTAATCATAAGAAATTAGAGTTCCATGACGTCACAGAGTTGCCAAATAGAAAGAACGAGACTTGGTTCTGAGTTGTCATTGAACAAACTTCTCATCATATCTCATGACCACCCCCCTACCAGGATGACAGTTGTGGCCTGGGCCGGTATGTGGTGAAAGCATAGATGTTGAGCCATTTTTCTGGAAGACAATGAAGCCTTTCCAGAAGGGACATGAGCTCAAGAAGGCTAACTGAAAACCCACCCTACACTTTATCAGACGTTTTCCCTGATCCTAAAATCACCCCTTGGATGATTCCCCCCGCTGGAGGCAGTTTTCAGTCATTTGAGACCTCTGATCTGGTGACTTAGGAAAATAGTCAAGAAAGACAGTGTCAAAAGACAGTGTCACAGAAGAAGAAACCAAGTCACCCGATTTGACCTCTGGATGGACAGGCTCCCCTGAGAAAGAGAAGTGCTTTTCCTCAGCCGGGAAGCCGAATCCAAAACCAATTTGCTTTTCTTTTTACAGAAGCCCTCACTTCAGATGCCAAGCTGTGTGAGATCCACTGGGGGATTTCCTGTCCCACGGTCTCATTTCTCTTCTTCTAGGGGCTAGCTAGCCTCCAAGACAAACAGAAGGGCACTTCTATGGCATGTAGAAATCCAGCTTTTCTCATGTCCCATTTTAACAAAATTTGCCCTCTGAAGGAGAGATAAGGAATGTGGACTGGCAAGGAGTTTTTATTATTATTATTATTATTACTACTACTATTATTATTACTATTATTATTTATTAATTCAATAGTAACAAAAGAGAGAACGTTGGTCCTAGAGCAGTGGTTTTTAAGCTTTGGGCAATGTAAAGGTGTGGCAAAGCTCCACTGAGTTGTGGACTTGACTCAGCCTGATCTTTTACAAATTCTGCTTCAGTTCAGTGAGAGCACTGTGCCACCACCAAGCACACACAGCAGCTGTACTTTCTAGTGCATAGTGGTATCAGAGCCCCCGGGAATTACATGTTCATGAATGCCACTTTTTAGCAAACTTTAATGCCATACTCATACTTAGAAGTGACTGCTAAATTAGCTCTGTTATTTGTAAAACATTCGCCCCCATAAGATTGCCTACATGTCTGTCACTCAAAAACCCAAGGAGAGACTAAACATTTTCAAATCAGTTTAGAACCCATGGAAGACCGAAGTTCTCTGAGAATCACTAAAATAAAGGGTGGTTCTTAGCTGTGGTGAAGAAGATGTCAGAAGACCCTTAGCAATTACCATCTTCATGACGTGTAGGGAGCTCTATTTTCTTCCTTATAAAGTGAAGAAATGCCTTCTCTATTGGTAGGTTATAAGACAATGGGAGAATAAGTATAGAGCATCCTGTAAGCTACAAAGCACCAATGTAATTCTCAGAATTTTATTAGGTCTAGACTAAGGGAAGAGGAATTGAAGCAGGAGAGATGTGACTTCAGCAAAGACAGAGCTCAGACTCAAGAGGAATGCTGGGAGCGGTTATGGAGGGAGAAGGAATCTCACTTTTGGTGCTCTTTGACCAGAGGATGGTGCTCACTTCCTAGGGTTACAGTTGATGGCTGGAATCCAGGTTTCTCTGTTCCTTGATCATTCCTCCAAGTCAGTTATGATCTCTAGTCCATTCTCTAGCCTTCCCTTTCAAATCGAAGAGTATAAGTCCTTCCAGTAGCTTATAAGCTACCCTTCCTCACCTTCATTACGAGCTTAATTTCTCTGTTTCTGTCCCATCCCACATAATGTCTGTATGCATGTTAAGTTTTGTGTGTGTGTGTGTGTGTGTGTGTGTGTGTGTGTGTGTGTGTAAGCCAGAGGTAGATGTGGGATATCTTTCCTCTATCATTCTCTACTTTTTGAGTTAGGATCTTTCATGGAACGTGGAACTCATTGGTTAGGCAAGAATATCTGGCCAGTGGGTTCCAGGGGTCCTCCTGTCTCTGCCTTCCCAGTACTAGGATTGCAGGCGTGTGCCACTGTGGCAGGCTTTTTACATGGGTTCTGGAGATTCGAACTCAAGTTCTCGTATTTGCATTGTAACCCTTTACCGACTGAGCCCTCTCTCCAGTCTCCCTTTCACATTTGTTTCCTGGCACTGTTTCACTCAGCCACAGCCTCCTGACCGTTCTTCACACACTCCAGAGAGCACCACGTCCCCTTTGCCTGGAAGTTCCATCCCTCCAGGGAGCTGCTGGGCGTACTCGGCCACGTCAAATGCCGCCTTTCCAACAAGACCCCTTCACTGAACATTACACACGGAGCCTTTCTACTTCCTTGTGTCATTTGCCTTTCCAGAGTAAGAAGTTTGACCTGCACTGTTTGTGCTGACTCTTTGTACCTAAAATCGTGCTTGGCACAAGTGACAGTGACATGCCCCTGGGCTGCAGAGCCGGGCTCCGCTTTGCTGCTGCAGTTTTCTAGTGTGCTTCCGTGGGTTTCCTTCTCCTTCATACGGGTAACAACTGAGGTGTCCTCTGGTGGACTGAGTCACACGTGTAACAAAACACATTCAGTGTCTTAAAGGTCCTTGTGGATAGTAAATCTTACCGTGTTTATCTCCATGGACCAAGAGGGATGGGTAACAAATCAACAGTTATTTTTAGATGGATAAAAGAACTATAAATAATAGAGCAGAAAAAAAAATAATAGAGGGGGAGAAGGGGCTTCTAGGAGTGAGTTGGAAAGGCCTCACATTGTAAGCAGACATTGGGAGAAAGTTGTACCAGTCCCTGGTGGGAAATGGCTCTAGGTATAGAATTGCACACATAAAGACTCTGCCCTGGGAGATGCTTATGAGAAAGAAATGGGGGAGGGGCACTGTTGAAGAGCTGGTGACTGGGAAGAATAAGAAAGCTACCCAGGACCTCCTGGGGGAAGGTAGATATTCTGACCTCTGTCTAGGCCTTTCTATGTTAGGAACTCTCAGACTCTAAAGCTGCAAAGTGAGTGACGAGCCTCTTTTAACTTCTGGGATGGATGCCTCTCTGGGTATCTGGTTTGGGTATAGGGGTAGGAACCCTTCCTTGGTGAGGGGGCTGTTGAAAAGGGAATAGCGTGAAGTCCTGAAGGGGTGGCTCTTTTGCGTGGCGTGGCGTTGGAAGTCCTCCTTGTGTGCAGAGACAGCCTGACGGAACAGCACAGGAATCTTAAAAGCACAGATGCGGAAACCACACAGGTGATTCAAATTAGAGTTTGGCTAAGCTGTACAATCTTGGGTAACCTCCTCCCAACAAGATTCATTTTCCTTGTTTGCAAAACACAAAATGGTAACTAATCCCAAAAGATCATCTTGAGACTGAACAAATGAACTGATACAAAGTAGGCACTCAAAAAGCAATCTTGGATGTCAGGATGGTATGTAATAACAGACAGCATTGTAAGACAACTTACAGCCTCTTTCATTCAGAAAGATGTTTCTAAGGACGGTGACCCTTTTGTTAACTCCTGCCCTGGACACTTTCAAGCACATGTTTACATTTGGCGTCTTACTGCATGGCATCCCCGGGGTTTGTTCTCCATGTAAACTCTATCCACCAGCCTAGGATACCTGGTGGGACCTGCTGCTGGGTGTAGATAGGATCGGCCAGGCTAGGGTTTCCTGGAAACCTTGCAAGCAAGAGCTTGAAAGAGGCTTCCAAAGAAAGAATCAAAAGAAAGTTGGCTTCAGAGAAGACAGGAGGCCCTGTTTGCAGCTGTGCCTCATTAATCCAGCACTGGTTGGCTAAAAAGGAAGGCGCCATTGAAAACTATTCTGGACTCTACCCCCTAGATGTCCCTTATCTTCTCCAGCTCAAAGAATAATGTGGCGCACCGGCTGGATGTCTGGCAAACTTCAATTAATCACATCTCTTTTTTTTTTGGAGGGGGAAGAGGGTCATATCCATCTGTCACAGTTTGCCAAATCATTTTCCTTAAGTTCACTCACTTTTGAAGTTAAAATATAATTAAAAGGAAACTTTAAGCCATATGGATTTGAGAAGTGATTTCTGCTATTCTGCACCTGGGGGACTCCGGCCCAGTAGATCAGAGCCCGTTAACTCATTAAAGAGCTCCGGGAACAAAGGGAGATTAGGGAAATTGGTCACTACCTCGCTGGGGGTGGGGACATGCTGTTAGTTTTGTGAGAAGTTTCAAAGTCAAAGAAATTTAAAGGCAAAAGTCTGAGTGGCAGGACTTTACAAACTTTGACTGTAACCAAAACAAAAGTGGCAAACTCGAGCTCCCCTACTTCACTCTTACTTTAGCCTCAGCTCGCTCTCTTTGCTCTCTTTCCCGCTCCGGTCTCTACTGTAGGTGGCCTTGGGGGGTCTGGAGATGCCCCAGGCTTGGATTTCCCTTCCTGGCTCTAGATCCTTTGCTTCCTTCACTTCCCAGACTCAGGACCCTCTTGTTTGGACAGTTCTTTGAGTGAGGGGAGCCTGACCCAGGACAGTCTCCCATCTGGCCTCTCCAGAGCCTTCTCTTGACCTTGTAAAACAAGCTGAAAGTCAAAACAGCAGGGAAGAGAGCAGTTGTTGCTTTCCTAGACGCCAGTCTGGTGATTTGTGGCCGCCACTGGTGCTTAGACTAGACTTCTTTAGGACTAGGTTATTGCTAGACTTCTTTAGTGGAGTTTGGCTTACTGGTTTAGTAGACCCCTGGCTTAGGGGCAATATCCGGCTACCTGACTATAATAATTAACAGTATAAACCGAGTGGAAACCACTATCTTTTTTAATAACAAGAAATTGTTGAATTTAGTCAGCAACTGAAATGATATTAAAAGATACTTTTTGTGCCGTACACACTCAACACTGTTACTGTGACTGCTTTAGAACAGCTAGGATCACGGATTCTGAAGGTCCGTAGGGACTTCCCATAGACGTTTCAAGTGTCTCTTGGTTGGGAGTCCCACAGACTCTCTTAATTCTTGTTCTTGGATCTGGTCTCCCTGGGAAACACACTGCTCCATCCTTATTTCTCACTGGTAACAGATTCTATCTACAGTTTGAACTAATAGACATGAGTGTCTGGATACCTTCCTTCCATGGAGGACTGTGCTCACATATTTATAGTGAATGGCTTCACGCTCCGTGTCCAGGACACTGATTTCATTCTATGCTCTCCCAGGAGAAGGCGTCTGACCTATGGAAGGTCAGCATTATTTAAATCTGGAGACACTGCTATGGGATCACCTGGGCTCAGATGCATCCTGACTCTGCTGAAGCTGTCCCACTTGGGTTTCTACAGTTCGACTTGATTCCGTGAAGCAGGCACAATTCTCCCAGGTACTGAGCTGCATAGGTAACTTCAAACCCCCCAAGTTCTACTTCTTTTTATAGATACCCCAACTCCTATGGAGGAGCTAACCATAGCTCACCTCTTCCAGACATCTGCCTTGACACCATTGAATCACTATTGGACACTATTGGTTTATCTATATTATTCCGTTCACATTTCCTCATACTTCTACCTAGGTGGAAGATCCCTTAACCCCAACCAAATCCAGACAAATAAACAACTTACTTGGTTCCACGATCACTTGGGTTCCTTTTCCAAAGATGAGTTTGTCTGTAGCACAGCCACTGAGGCCATTCCAAAAACCCCGACGGTTCTTCCCCGCCTTCTTTCTGTAGACTTCATGCTTCATGACTGGGGGCGGGGGGTTGTTCATGCTTCTGTACTTTAAAGATGGCACTGGTCACTCATCCAGATGGCTCATCATGACTTTACAAATGTGTATAAGGACGGGTTTGCTTACAGGAGGTTGATGTTTGAACAGCATGTGGGCACGACATGTTCCATAGTAAATGCTTCCGACACAGTACACGTGTGGCATTCACTCAACTGTGCTTTCTGTTGTTTTAAAGTGTTTCCATTTCTTAGACCCACATGGGAGCGTTTGTCTCCGAAAGCCAACACTGTCAGGTCTTGGATCCACGACTGCTCCCGAGTTGAGGCTTTTACACTTGTCCTGTGGCTTTAGGTCAGAGAATATATAGAACAGCAAGGGAAAGGGAGAAGTGGTATGAAGTGATGGTTTGTTTCAGGATAAAAAAAAAAAAAAAACTTCAAAATTGTTAAGTGTGGCTGGTGAATCAGCCACAGAGAAATCAACCTCCTCTCAAGCCCACCTTCCCAAACTGCAAAAGAAAAGAACTTGGGCAGATTTCTCTAGGGACCTGACTTCACAAATTCCATATGGAACGGCTCATTTAGTTCTTCTAGTGCTGTAGAACCAACATGAAAGCATGGCAAGGGTACGTCTTCCAACAAACGGCTTTTGTATTCCTCATTGGCCGCGTAAGTAAATGATGAAATAACATTTTCACCCAGGGAACAGGTGGGAGGCAGAGGCCAGCAGTTGGGGGTCATCTTTTGTCCAGTCCACTTTCTGACATTTTCCCAGGCTGCCCAACAAGGAGAACAGGCTGCCCCATTGTGTTTATCCTCCACGGCACCTGACTCAGGCAGGACGCTTCCCAGGGAGATGGTTCTTCACCCCGGGCAGTTTTTGTACAGGTCCCCAGTGGGGTCTGAACACTGTGCTCGTATCCCTCCAATCACGGTGCTCTAGAGCTTTACAAAAACCTTCCCTGGGCTCTTGATCACGTGTCTCTGAGAAACCCTCAGCCAGATGTTTTCTGCAAGTCAAGCCACAGAAGAACAAAGGGTTTGGCAGTTAGTCCAGGCCAGACTTGCCTGGGTACTACTACCTAATGCTTGCTGCCCTGCTGGCTGGATCTATCCTGGGGTCAGAGTGGACTGTTAGAAAATTGTCATGCCCACTCCTATCCATGCTTTTGGGGCAGGCTTCTCTCAGATGGTTTCCCACAGAGGAGTCTGTTAGATATCTGAAAGTCTCCTGTGCATTCTACATGCTGTGGGTTAGGCAGAAAAATGTTTGTGGCCGACATCATTTTCCCTCTCTCCCGCTAAGCCTCAGAACCGCCCTGGCCTGCCCTGCTTTTCACTTGAATAGCGTTATACAGTCCACAAAAAGGCTTTCATGCCAATTAAAAATTTTATCCTCTCCACTGACCCCCCCAGTTGCTTAATTTGGAGCCGGTAGCCCATATGGTGCTTTTCGTGAGTTAGAAATGACAACCTGCTGGGCTTGCAGAGGCGGCACCATGGGTTCCAGCGTGGTAAACAGAACTCTCTTTCGTGGGCTTTATAAAAGGTATTCATTTCTCCAGCTGACGCTGCCCTCTGCTAGGGCCTCACACACTCCCGTGCCCTTGGTCAAGGCACAGCCAGAGCAAGCAGGGACAGTGGCTCTCCCTAAACACAATAGACGGCAGTAACTCTCCCTAAATACAATGGATACTTTGTAGTTATAGAGATATTTGACTTCTGCTTTGGGCTGAGCCATGCCCTTGAAGTCTTTCCTGGAGGCTCTCGATACTCTGATCTCGTTTGTTCTTGGTCATTGTGAGGATCACTGTTAGGACACGGCAACACGATAGGTTCATCTAAAGTGACTTTGTTAAACGTTGAGTGTTAAGGGGAGTGTTTGAGTATCGTGTTTACTGTTTATCAGAAGGGCGTAGGATTGAAAAAAAAAATGTTGGTATCTGCTCCCTGGAGGTCTCAGAGGAGCCCATGGCTTAATTTAGGTGTTGTCATTTCACTTGTGATCTTTCTAATGACTCCTGCCCACCTAGATGTCATGACCACATGCAGAGGCCCAGAGCACCTCTGTAACTCAGACCCTTGACCATAGCTCCCGCTGAGGGTTAGTCTTTGAGATGTCCAGAGGGGGATGGTCACTGTGATGAAGAACTAATCAAACTGGTTAATATGGTATTCACAGAATTTTTCCCTAGTATCGATGCGTAAACTTTACCCCGATGAGGGTGCAGCTGTTATCGTTCCCAGCTTTTCATTCTCTCCCATCACAGATGCATACATCCAGACTCGCCACCACAGGATGAGCTATAGGTGTGATGTGCCCCTATTCTCTTGACATTGGTGTTTTGGATGCAAATGACTGTTCCAGCACCAAGCAGGGACTCCTCGTTGTGGATTTCTGCCAGTGTTCTTGAGCTTTCTATGATAAAGGAATTTATTGCTGCTTCTGCCTGGGTCCTTTTATATCATGTGGAATAGATTTGAACACAGCCTGCATCTTGAAGCCAAATCCAGCTGGCCTGCTGTAAAAGCAAGACCTTAAATAACTGAAAATTTAGAGATATTTGTTACAGAACATAGTCACAACAGAAATAGCTGAGTTATTAACACATTGAATATTTTGGAAAACTGATAGGACTCCATTGCTTCACGTTAAGGCACATGACATCTGACCCAACACTGTATTTGCGACATCAGTGCAAATGTCAACTTGATGAAAGAGGAAATATTGTTTTGGTATTATGAAAATAGATCTGAGTCTCTTCCATTCTCTGAATAGGTCTTGGGGTCCTGAGGGCTTGACAGGCTGCACTTTGAGAAGATTGTCCTAATTCTCTATTATTTGTACTGTCAAAGCTGCAACAGCAGCAGGAGACTCCAGACTTTTTTAGTTGGTTGTTTTTACTCTTTGCTCTTTTGGGGGCCTGCCACTCAGCTTCCAAATAAATACACAGAGGCTCATGATTAATAAATGCCCAGTCTCAGTTTGGCTTGTTTCTTGTCAGCTTTTCTTAAATTATCCGGTCTACCTTTTGCCTCTGGGCTTTTACCTTTCTCTATTTCTGTATATATTTTCTTTCCTCCTGATTCCATGTCTGGCTGTGTGGTTGGGTGACTGGCCCCTTCTTTTCTCCATCCTTGATCTTTTTCCTCCCAGATTTCTCCTCCCATTTATTCTCTCTGCCTTCCTGTGGTAATTTATTGTGTAGCCTAATAAACTTGCATGAGGATCAGAGGACAGAACTAGTCACTAGATTAGACATAGAGATCAGGCAGTGGTGGCACACACCTTTAATCCCAGTGCTGGGAAGCACATACCTCTTTAATCCCAGGTAGTGATGTCTGGAGAGAGAAAGGTATATAAGGCATGAGGAAACTGGAACTCACACTCTTGAGGCTGAGGATTTCATAGAGGTAAGAAAGTGACTGGCTTGTTCTGTTTCTCTGATTTTTTTCTCAGCTTTCATCCCAATATCTGGCTCTGGGTTTTTTATTATAAGACCTTTTAAGATTTGTGTTACACCTACCAGCCCCACCTATTCTTTCCTGCCAAGCTATTGGCCATTCAGCTCTTTATTAGACCAATCAGATGTTTTAGACAGGCAAAGTAACACAGCTTCACAGAATTAAACAAATGCAACATAAAAGAATGCAACACATCTTTGCATCATTAAATAAATGTTCCACAGCATAAACAAATGCAACACATCTTAAAATAATATTCCACAACATGCTTTCTCTACCATTTCATCATACTACCTGCTTGCAAATGGTTGTGGGTTGCTCATAGAATATGCTTTTACTAATCATTGCACAATGATCAGAAACCATTTGAGCAACAGATTCCTAGGTTTGTGGATGCGATGGGTTTGACCTGCACATTTTGGTTGGAATCTCTAGAGTGAAGGGCTGTGAATCCAAACCTTGCTAACTGTAATTTCTTCTTTCTGGTGGTACTCTGGAGGTCAGGTGCTGGACTCATGGTGACTGTGTTTGGCTCAGTGATGACCTGAGAGTCTGAGTGCAGTATATTCAATATGTTTCATTAAACGTAAGTATTCACTTATTTAAGTGACACGTTTGCTGACATGGAAGGTTCAACAATGATCTGAGTTTGACTGCATGTCTTTGACATATACACTATATTTCTTTCACAATAATTCAGTATTTTCATTAAAATAAGTGTCCACTAATTTAAGTGGCTGGTACTCGGAACTGATAACACAGCTTTACAAACCATGAAGGGGAAGAATGGACCACCATGGCTTGTAGGGTTAAGGAGCCAAATGATAACTTAGCAACCAGACAGGAGTGAAAATTAACCAGGTCTTTGGACTGAGACTCATCTGTGGCCTTAAAACGTTTCAGTCTTATTGTGTTAGTTACTTGTATTATTGCTGCGGCAAAATGCCTAGCCACAGTGGCCTGAGTAAAGAAGGGTTGACTTTGGTCGACAGCTCCACAGGACGCAGTCTGTCATACAGGGGAGACCAATGACAGGTGGAGCGGGAGGCAGGAGGTCACACTCTGTCCAGTCAAGAGGCCGAGAGCCCTGAATGTCTGTGCTCAGTTCACTTCCTCCTTTGGCTTCGGTCTGTGACCCTGTCCCATGGAATGGTCCCGCCCACATTTATAGTGGTTTTCCTACCTCCAATAGGCTAATCTAGATAATCCTTTCATAGACATGGCTAGAGATTTGTTTCCATGGTGACTCTAAATTCTGTCAAGTTGGCAGTTTTAACCATCAGGTTCTCATTTGGGAGATGTAGACACATTTCAGTTCTGTCAAAACTTCCTCTTACCATCTCCGTGACACCTGCTCACCTGAAGGAGATGGGAGCCTGACAACCCGCAGGCGGGAGCTCACTGTAGAACTGCAGAAGTGTGGAATGCCCTCCTCCCCGCTTACACTGAAGTGCAACACAGCTTGACTTTCAGCTGTTACCATTATCTCAGATCTTGAGAGGATTCTAAGACACCCACCCCCAGGTTATGCTTGTGTCCTGCAAAGAGTAGTAGGAATCCAAGATGGACACATAATTATTAGTGGTTTCCTTATGTATTTGATGTGTGTATAGTTATAGACAGGATTCATTGTTATGTGAGAAATATATCATGTTTTCGTCTGTCATCTGGATATAGCATGACCATTGCCTTCTTGAATCGTTGCTACCCGAAGGAGACTTGTACATGACTGGGGCCACTGACTTGCTCTCATGGTGGTGGCATTGCTCATGAGTCCACAAAGCTCTCTAAGAGTTTGTAGGCAGCTTACTGTCACTAGGGGGAGGGTCTCACAAAGTTCTAGCCCTCCTCAAGGACATGTACATGGTCATCAGTTGATGGGGAAAGGTTTTTCTTTAGTGATATAGCTGCCCACCAATTGCTAATGGTCCTGAAAGTAACCGCTCCCCTGGCACTCCTGTAAGTTTCACCAACCACACTCACTGTTTTTTGCCAAGCTACAGTGGCATGGGATGGTATTTTGGACTGTTGTTAGCATCCTATCTAGGGTGAATAGGAACTTACTCATTTCCACAGGAAAATTTTACACAGTATATGTGAGAGCACAGAGTTTTAATGGTTTCTGACTTCTAGCTTTGCGCCTTTCCTGGAACTCACATGGTAGCCCAGGCTGGCCTTGAACTCACAGAGATCCACCTGGCTCTGCCTCCCGAGTGCTGGGATTAAAGGTGTGCGCCACCACTGCCCAGCTGGTTTCTGACTTCTTATAGATTCAGAATTCTTAAAGGAGTATGTGAATTTTCAAAACAATATCACATTTCACTTTTTCATTAGTTTAAACCTACTGTAGATTTGTTGACCAAATAAAAAAGACATTCATTTGAAACTTTTGGAATACTCCAAAAGAGATTAGTAGAGTATCATAGACTTGTCACCTAGCCTTAACAATTGTTAACGCTCACTGTATCTTCTATTTATTTTGTTCAAAAACTTAAAAATACATCACACACATGACAGTTCATTACTGCAAACTTCAACATACATCAGCTTTTTTTTGTGTGTGTGTGTGTGTGTGGCTTTTTGAGGCAGGATTTCATTCTACAGCACAGGCTGACCTGGAATTTACTATGTAGTCCATGTTGGTTTCAAACCGGCAGCAATCTGGGTAGCTCAACCTCTTCAGTGTCAGGATTACAGGTGGAGCCGTCGTGATTGGCTTTATTGTATATTAACAAAGAAGTGAGGGTTTTTTTTCTTTTTTTTTTTTTTTTTTTTTTTTTTTTTTTTTTTTTTTTTTTTTTT
>CABHPQ010169164.1:8900-29217 GCA_902168405.1 Peromyscus aztecus | reverse complement strand
TAGGTGGCCAGAAGTTTCCAAGGTCTTCCGAGGAAGGAAGGAAAGCCTTCGCTGGGGGCGTTCGCGTAGTCCGAGGAAACGTTTGTGTGTGTGTGTGTGTTTTGTTTTTTTTTTTTATTTATTTATTTGCTTATTTTACTTTCCTACACACCAGCAAGACATCGTTTCAAGACGCCGTACATCTTTTAGGAACTTCGTAAAGCTCCTTGTGGTACTTATTAACCATAACGTGTACCTCTGGCAAGTTAAAGGTAATTTGAACGATCGGGTCAGATAAATCAGTTGGCTTGCGGTCCTTCAGGTTGTGTGTGTTTTATATGCATACTTGGCGCCCTTAAGGAACTTGGAGCCTAGAGATAGCGAGAAGTTTAAGGAAGTAAAAAAAAAGAAAAAAAAAAAAAAAAAAGACCCTATACAGTTAGAAACTTTTTAAGGAACAAGTCATCAGCAGCGCTGGCCTTTAAATGGATGTGGCCAGAATTGTCTGGTTTTGTATTTATTTAATTATTTATTTGAGACAAGGTTTCAAACCTGCCTCTGACTCCAGAGTATTGGAATTAAAGGAGTTTGTTTACCTATTTGTTTGTTTGTTTATTTGAGACTGGGTCTCAAACCTGCCTCTGGCTCCAGAGTTTTGGAATTAAAGGAGTTTGTTTACCTTTTTGTTTGTTTGTTTATTTTAGACAGGGTCTCAAACCTGCCTCTGGCTCCAGAGTATTGGAATTAAGGAAGAGCTAACACAGGGCAGAGAATGAGATTTTAGATAAGCATCCAAACTGAGATTTACCTTCTTTTCGAACTGTTGACTTTTTTCTTTAGCAGGTAAAGCCAGGAGTAGTATCACACATCTGTAGTTGTAGTGTTTAGGATGTTGAAGCAGAAACATTAAGAATTCCCAGCCAACCATGGCTTGTGTAGAGGGATCCACACAGTAGTGAAACTCAGTTTCAAAAAATGAAATCAAGGAGGCAGTTTAATGTAATACTAAGAGGCAGAGAACCCTGGAGGTTTGATTTGTTGTGCCTTGGAATGCAGTTACTTTACATAGATAGCTGACTTTAACCTTTGGTCCTGTTTATGGATCCTAGATTATGGCACCTTTCCTTGTTCTTTAGTTATTTTAGTGTTTGACTTTAGTAACAGAAAAGTCAGAATTCCAAAGTAACTCTTGAGGGGGTGTTAATATACACATGTATGTGCAGGCACTTGCACCCTTGAATATATGTTGAGGTCAGAGAGCCTGGCTCCCACTTTCTCCTTTTTTGAAACAGGGTCACTCCCTAAACGGGGAGATAAGGTGGTGGCCTGCAAGCTTCCTCTCTCTGCCTGCCGCATCCTCTTTATGTGGGTTTGAACTCAGTCCCTCATTCTACTTCAGCCAGCCTTCTTACCTGCTGAACCATCTCCCCAGAATCCCAAAGTACCTCTAAAATTTTTTAATTATTATCTAAAATTAACCTCATCAATTTAAACTAATGAGTATACTCTCTGTGGGAAGATTGTCTTTGCCCTGTGCATTTTAATCTTCCTCTCACCCTTCCAGCTTAATGTTTAAAAGGGCAGTTGCTAACAACCTTTATTAGCCTTTCTTATGGATAAAATAAAGGATTAACTTCTGGACATTTTAAATTCAACTATTGTATATTGTTGATAACCTGTTTAATGACATTTAGTCTTGTGTGATGCATTAGTATTCCCACAGTACCATTGAAGAATTTGGGTGGCTTTTCACTGAGACCATAAACAAGCAAAAGAAAGCCAAAAATCCCTTCTGAATCCTTTGAATTCTAGGTCCAGTGTAATGCTATTAGGGTGTGGCTTTCCTGCTACAGTTACCTAGTTCATGGTTAAATCATTTCAGCAGCTTTGGTCTCTTGGGAGTGAAGAAAAGGGGGATACTTTTTATGTTTCGTCAACTGATTTTTAGCTTTAGTTAGATCTGGTCTGTTTTTGGTTTGTTGGTTTGTTTTTTAATTTAGCCACTGTCTCCATCTCACGCTCCTCCAGTCCTGGGAATCTGGTTCAGGGCCTTGAGCCTCATCCCTCGCTTTTTAATATGACAGTCATGACGTCCATCCTGAGTGCGTTTTGCTCCTGACTTTGCCTTTAAACGTGACTAATGACAGCATTGGATTACTAGATCAGTTAGAATATTATTGAAGTGTAGATGTAGACCTGAAATCAAAGGCGTTTCTTAGCAAGAATCAAATGGGATTGCTTCCTGGCCATTGGGCTAAGATCAAGCGTAGAGCAGAATGGGATATTAGAACTCTGAGTAAGTACTCAGCAGATTGAAATTGGATATGTCTCCAGAATTTTGAGGGTTTTTTTTTTTTTTTTTTAAGTACCTGTATAGGTACAGAATCTCTCGATCTTAATTCCAAAGTCCAGAAGGTTGTGAAATGTTTTTTGTTAATCTCATTTGTTAGCATGGCTTGAACTGACTAAGGTGCTATTTGTAGTCAATATGTATCTCACTGCATGTGGATATTCTTTTTTTTAATGCTGTAGAAATAACACTCAATTTGATAATAGAGGACTTCCCACATCAATGTGGAGATTTGATGCAGTAGACTGTATATTTACTCTGTAAGATGGGTGGGCCATGACAGAAGCTGCCAGAAGGCAGAGAAACAAGGAGTTATTCCAAGGAGCTGTCATTGCAAAATGAGGCGTCTCACTGGACGTCTGGCAGGGAGTGAGAAGCTCTGTCTGCCAAGAAAGCCCTCAGGAAGGTGCGGCTCCAAGAGGCCAGACGTGTGTGAAGTTGTGTGCTGGGTATTCTGGGCAAGTTGTGTTACAGATTGCACTGTGGAACCATGAAGATGAGCTGGAATGCTGGACCATAGTGTGGTAAAGGGTGAATCTGTCAGTGTTAACTAGAATAAGAGCTCTAAACGGGGGAAGGGGAAGAGGAATCTAATAGTGAAACACGGAAGTTCTAGGTGGCAGATTGTGCAAGCAGCAAGCACAAGGATAGAGCTTTTGAAAATGAGTAAGATTTCCTGTCCGAGCTTGCAGATTCTGCTGTGCTTGGGGATGGTGGCATCCCGTGTACCTTACAGTACCTTAGTTCTCTGCTTTTAAAGATTATAAACCTTGTTAGTAGTGTTCCATCCCTGTTAGCTGCCTGCTCTGGATTATTCCTCCTCTCAGGGAAAGATACCCTTTCACATCTAATGCAGCGCACTATTCCACTCTAGCTAAAATTGAGATAACTGGACTATTAATCATGTCAAAATGGAATGAATAGGCTTTGAGGGATGTATGTCGAATTTGTGAGTTCTCAAACAATGAATTGCTGTTTAGACCTCTTTGTCTTTTTACTTTCTGGTACTGGATATTGAACTAGATACCAAGTGAGGAGACTGCAGGACCTTGTGACTTTTAGAGGTGTATCGGGGAGATGCAGACAAGTAATGCTTCTTTTACCTGAAAATGTGCCTTTGGGTTCTTGGGTGTCCAGAATGAAATCTCCCACGTCAGAAAGAGATGGGAGAGTTTAGTATGTGAACTGGAGAATGTTTTCTTTTAAAGGAATAAATACCAAGGAATATGAAAGCTGCACTAGTAATACTTTAGGTACTTACTGATCTGCCGTCTGGGTTGAGAAGGCTTTCTGGAAGCCAATGTCTTTGAAAAACCTAGCACTTTAATGGAAAGCTCCAAAGAACTGGACCCATAGCAGCGTGAGGAGAAGAGAAGGAGCAGCGAGTTGTAAAGGTTAAGACGCCAGCAGCTGTGGTCATTGTCTTTAACAGCAGCCATTGGCCACAGTACGAGTAGTTCAAGGAACGCAGACGTGGAAACTGGACGTGGATGCTACTCTGTTTCACATAAATAGTATTTTAGCTTTGAGCAGGTTGTCTCCCTCTCTTCTGCCTTTCGGGGTTCTTTCCTTACTTCCTTCCTTTCCTTCTTTGCTAGTATGTAAGTGCTTTAGCACTGAGGCACACCCCCGGCCTATAGACAGATTTCTTTTTTTTTTTTTTTAAAGATTTATTTATTTATTATGTATACAATGTATAGTCTGCATGTATGTCTACAGGCCAGAAGAGGGCACCAGATCTCATTATGGATGGTTGGGAGCCACCATGTGGTTGCTGGGGATTGAACTCAGGACCTCTGGAAGAGCAGTCAGTGCTCTTAACCTCTGAGCCATCTCTCCAGCCCTAGACAGATTTCTTAATCCATTACCTTTGTCTATAATAATGCATTTAGAGCTGGGTCCGGTGCCATGGGTCTGCAGTGCTGGTTGCTTTGGTGAGCTCAAGAGAGAATGAGCTGGTGAGTTTTTGTCAGGAGCTAGACTCCCCTGACTAGGGACCCTCAGCTGAAGAATTGTCCTGATTACTAATCGATGTAGGTGGCCTCATGGACCGTGAACAGCGTTGTCCCCAGGCACATGGGCCTAGGTTGTATAAGAAGGAAGGGTAGCTGAGCAAGCCAGTAAGCAGCGTTCCTCCATGGTCTGCTTCAGGTCTCACTTCCCGGTTCCTTACTTGAGCTCTTGCCCTGGCTTCCCTTCCCTTGATGAAGGATGAAGCAAACAAACCCTTTTTAATCCAAGTTGGTTTTGGTCAGTGGTTTGTTTACTTGTTTGTTTTTCTTTTTCTTTCTGTTTTGTTTTGTTCTGTTCTGTTTGTTTTGTTTCGTTTGAGACTGTGGTTTTTGCGCCTTTCCTGGAACTCCCTCTGTAGACCAGGCTGGCCTCGAACTCACAGAGATCCGCCTGCCTCTGCCTCCCGAGTGCTGGGATTAAAAGCGTGCACCACCACCGCCTGGCATTGGTCAGTGTTTTATCACAGCAACAGAAAGTGACCAAGGACAGAAGTTGGTACCAGAGGGTGGGATGTCGCTGGGAGGGACCTGACCTTATGCCTTATGCCTTGGACTGTTGTGTGGAGGATTTTGGAAGTTTGGGTTGGAGAAGCCATTGTGTGCTCAGACTTTAATGAGCTGTTATGGGAACTTAGAAGATGAGACTGCTGGGAGGCGTGCAGACTGTGGAGGCCTGGCTTCTGAAATTTCAGAGTGAAGTTTGAGAGCGTCTAAGACTATGAAGGCCATTTGTGTGGTATGTTTGAATTAAGAATCTGTGGAAATAACACCTTTGATTTACTGAGGCAATAGATGCTGGTTGGCTAGGGCTGCAAAAACAGCTGTGATCAACAAGAGACCAGTATTATTGAGGTGAGAGTTTCTGGGGAGTATATCCTTAGGGTCAGCACATAGACTGTGGTTCAGAGGGTTCAAGGCTGCATCTCAAAGTGGCAGCTGAACTTAGTGATGTGTAAGTGTCTCCTGTGTAGTGCTGGTTTGGGAGGCATGATAGTGCAGGATTGGGGGGTTATGGAGAGAAGCTGAGGCTTGGCACCATGTAGCAGGTCCCTGAAGAGAGGCTAGGAGGCTCCTGGTGAAGGCGCAGTCTCTGTTGCAGACCTAGCATATTAGCAATACCAGCACTATGGGGCGACCACTACGAACATCCCCAGGTATGGAGGGAGCTGGCCTGAGCCTGTGAGACAGGTTGTATGTGTTGCAGGTGACAGAACTGGAGAAATGGAGCTTCCCAAGCCCAGAAGATTGTGTGTCCCAGATGCTAGACATGGAGCTGGAGAATTTGCCAGGTGTTGTTTTTGTGTTGACTTCAGTGTAACTAAGCTTGTTTTTTTCCCCTCTTAGAATAAGAAGTATCTGACTTATTTTTAATTATACAGGGCCCCTCAGTTGAGAATCGTTGGACTTTTTGTTTTGTTTTTGCTCCCTATGTATCCCTGGCTGTCCTAGAATTCATTATGTAGACCAGACTGACCTCAAATTCAGAGATCTTCCTGACTCTGCCTCTTAAGTGCTTGACTTAAAGGTGCATACCATGATGCCTAGCTTTTTTTGAGACAGGGTCTAATAAAGTCTCCTTGGCTGTCCTGGGACTTTGTATTATTTACTTTTCTGTTGCTGTGATAAAACATCACAGCTTAAGACAGCTTATAGAAGGCAGAATTTATATGGGCTTACGGTTCCAGAGCAGGAAGAGTCTATCATGGCAGGGAAACGCGGCAATAGCAGGCAGGGTGGTGGGAATGAAGCTGGGAGTCCACATGTTAATACTAACATGAAGCAGCAAGATCAAACTTGAAGTGTGTGGTGGTTTGAAAGAAAATGGCCCGCAAAGGGAGTGGCACTATGAGGCCTTGTTGGAGGAGGTGTGTCGTTGTGGATGCTCCAGCTTCCCTCTGTGTGACACTCAGTCTACTTCCTGTTGCCTGCATATCAACATGTAACAGCTGTTAGGGTCCAGAGATCAACCCACAAAAGACCACCACTCATGTATGCAAAGCAAGAGCAGTTATTTCTTGAGAGAAGAATTCCTGCATGCAGGGGTCAGCCACACAACAATTGGTGATGACCTCCAGAGAAGCTCGCAGGCTCCTTTTATAGACAGCCAGGAGGAAATTAGGTCATCCTAAACATGATTGGCCAAGCGAGCAGCAGCCACACTAGTATGTTTCTGATTGGCTGTAAGTGTGCAATATCTCCCTCACCTGCCTTATGAGAAACAAACTGAGACCTAAACAGAAACTGAAACTTAATTGAAACTCAGGCCTGGTAGAGGCTGGGGCCAGGAGAAGCCCACCATGATGCTACCGAGGCCTCTCACAGCTGCCTCTCCAGCATCATGACTGTCTGCACACTGCCATGTCCTGCCATGATAATAATGGACTGAACTTCTAACTAAGTGAGCCACCCTAATTAAATGTTTTCCTTTATAAGAGTTGCCGGGGTCACAGTGTCTCTTCACAGCAACAGAAACCCTAACTAAGACAAAGGGGCACCAACCTCTAATCTCGAAACCCGTCCCAGTGATGTGCTTCTTCCACCTGAACCTCCCCTGACATGCCACCAGCCAGGACTAAGTGTTTAAATGCCTGAGACTTGGGGGGGGGGGGAAACGCTTCTCATTCAGACCACCATAGATGGGACTGGAGAGATGGCTCAGCTGTTAAGAGTCCTTAACAGTTCAGTGGCTCATGCAAAGGGCCTGGGTTCAGTTCCCAGCACTCACATGGTGCTCACAGCCATATGTAACTCCAGATCTTGAGTTCCAAGAAATCTGATGCCCTCTGTGGGCACCAGATATACAGGTGATGCATAGACACACACGCACACACACACACTCACACACACACAGAGCAAAACACTCATGCACATAAAATAAGTAAATCTTTTTAAAAAAGGAAGAGGAGGAGAAAGAGAAGGAGAAACCACCATAGACTTTAATGTAGACCAGTCTGGCCTGCACTTCCAGAGAGCTGTCTGCCTCTGTCTCCCAAGTGCTAGGATTAGCACCCAGTGGAAATGTTGGGTTTTTAAAGAGAACTTGGACTTTCAAAGCATCGAAAATTGTGAAGACTAAGGGACTTTAAAGTTGGACTGTGGTAGCGGTCCTTTGTGGTCTCCGCTTTGGTTCTCATCCCCAGGTTCCTTATTTGAGCGCCTGCCTTGGCTTGATGATGGACTGTGATAGGAGGATGAAGCCAAGTAAACCTTTTTAAACCTCTCAAGTTGGTTTTGTCCAGTGGTTTATCGTAGCAACGGAAAACAAATAGGCTAGGGAGGGTCGCAAATCCAAGGCCTGTCTAGTCTACAGGGTTCCAGGCTAGCCTTAGCATCCATGAGACTGCCTCCAAATCAAAAGTAAGAGGGCACCTAGTTCAGTGGGTGTTTGCCTAGCATGTGCAGGGTCCTAGGTTCAAGTCCCAGTTTTCATTGTTGGTAGTTCTACAAGTGTGTTTATTTTGTTTGTTTTAGGGTTTTTTTGTTTTTTTTTGTTTTTGTTTTTTTCTCGAGACAGGGTTTCCCTGGCTGTCCTGGAACTCCCTCTGTAGACCAGGCTGGCCTTGAACTCACAGAGATCCATCTGCCTCTGCCTTGAGAGTGCTGAGATCAAAGGCGTGCGCCACCATGCTCGGCAGGTATACAGTTTTTGTTTCTCATTACTCTTCCTTAGTGTTGGTTTCTACTGCTCAGTCTTTCCTCACCCCAGAACACTTCCTTGTACACTTCAGGACTTCTGTGTGGAGTCTGGGCAGAGAGGGACCAGAACCCGCTGTCCTCCAGTTGGAATTTCCAGTGGCGATCCCTCTTCCTTAGATCTAACTTGCCATTTTCTTACCCAGGCAGTAACATGCAATACTCTGGAAAACCAGGGGGAAGGAAATCCCGTGCCCACCTTTGCCCTTCCTCACTCTAACTTCTTCCCAGTTCTTGGTCCGTGTGACTCCCGTTCCTTTCCTGACCCACCCTGGTTCTCTGCTCTGTGGCCTGTGTCCCCATGGTTCTTGGGGCATTGTACCTGTGTTGCCCCCTTACCTTACATTGTGAAAGGGTGAGAAAACATCTTCCAGTTCCTACAGAGCTTGAGGAAAATCGTGAAATCTCTGTACAGCGAATGAATTGGTGCTACATATGTATGTTTTTTTTCATTTATATTAAAATAAGGTCTTTGGCATTGGAGCTTGGTAAGAAAACATAGACCTATTTGGTTATATGGGTGTATATTCAGAATTCCAAGAATCAAAATTTAGATTTGTAATAACAAACGATTTTCAATTTGGAAATGGTGTGAACATGCACTTACTTAAAATAGAAATGACAGGATTTGGGGAGATGGAGTAGCAGTTAAGAGTGGACACTGCTTTTGCCCAAGACTCAAAGTTGGTTCCCAGCAGCCACTTCAGGCAGCTCATAATCATCTTTAACTCCAGCTCCAGGGGACCTGATGTGAGCACCTACACTCAAAGGTATATACCCTTCACACACATATGCATAATTTAAAATAATAAATTTTTTAAAAATGTGTAGACAAAATGCTTGAAGTTGTAGTCAGTTGGTAAAGCGCTTGCCTAGCATACTTGAGACACTGGGTTCAAACCTTAGCACCTAGTAAGTGGCGTGATAGTACAGGTCTGTAGTAGGTGTGGTGGGTCTAACGCTGTTGGTGCTGAGATTTGTGTAAAATAATTCTCCTAGTAACACCGCCATCCTTTGATTGCAAAACAAAAACAACTGCAGCTGTTTATTGGTCTACTTACTCATGATTTTCAGACAAGGGCTCCTATACCACAGGTTGGCCTCAAATGCTTTGTAGCCAAGTATAACCTTGAACTCCTTACCCTCCTGTCTCCATCTCCCAAGTGTTGGAATTACTGGGGTGTCCTTCCACATCCAATTCCACATCTTTACAGGAGCTGCCATGGCAGTATCCTCAGATCTTCCACCTCTGTAAGCACTTCTTAGAAACCTCTCAGAAATTGACTGAAGCCTTAGGAGGTGAGGCAGGAGGATAAGAAGTTCAAGGCAACCCTGTCTCAAAACAAACACAAATAAGAAATTGTCTGAAGTGTCTGGGAGATAGATACCCCTTTGCAAGTTTGCACAGGATGCATATGACAATCTCCTGCCTCGTGGCGTTTTAGAGTCTCTTTTATTGGCATTTTCGTGTTTTTCTTCATTGGGGCAGTTACCCAGTACCTCAGGATACGCACAGTCAAGAAGACAGCACCTCATTTTTCTCTTGGTGGTGAAGCACTAGCTAATGCCTTGTCTGCCTCGGGAGGTCCTGTTCCGTGACCTGTTGTTTTCAAAGCCCTGATCACAAATGGGGACCTGAGGTTAGAGGACTTGGCTGTGCTGTGGGTGATTACTGTTGATTTGGGGGGTTGCTTCAATTTGAAAAGCTTAGGTTGGTAAAAATGGTTTGTATGGAGTTGGTGTTTGTTCAGCCTTATTTAACAAAGCAGAGAAACTGAAGACGGAGGCTGAGCAGAAGCTGCTGTGGTGCCTTTTGAGTAGTGAGAATCAAGAAACGTGTTGGGAATTTAATCCAGTGTCGTGCAGGACTTGGGGCACCTGGTCCCATTTTCTGATTATTCTCCACATTCTCCGGGGACACACTGACAGAGCAGTCCAGTACATTATCTTGTGTCTCATCTTCTCCTTGTTGTCATTATTTTCTTTCCTTCAAAGTAGTTTTAAGAAACCAAAACAACTAAAAGATTGTATGTGTATTTAGGAAAGCTGCCTCATTTTCCACCTTAGTTTTCTCATTTGTAAGAGAAGGCAATAAAAATAAGCACTCCAAGGGCTGGAAAGTTGCCTTGGTGTGTAAGAGCATGTATTGTTCTTGCAGAGGAGCTGAGTTCAGTTCTCAGCACCTGTGAAACTTAAAATAGAAAAAAGCGAGGGGTGAGGGAGATGGATTGGCGGTTAAGAGTGCATACTGCTCTTGCAGAGGACCCTCGCTTGGTTGCCAGCACCCACTTCAGACAGCTACAGCCACCCATCACTCCAGCTCCAGGGGATCCAGCATCGCTGGCCTCCACAGCATTCATGTGTACACATAGACTTAAAAAAAAATAATACATTTTTTAAAAAATAGCTACCCTACCAACATTTTTTAGGTTTATTTAAGAAAATAAGTGTTACACACTTAAAGTGTTGCACAACTGCCATAGTAAGTGATCAGATATTAGCAGCCATTAAAATTGCTGCTGGCATTAGAGTTGGAGCAGTGGTTTTGTGAAGTCATTTTTTTTTTTTTTTTTGTGGTTTTTCGAGACAGGGTTTCTCTGTGTAGCTTTGCGCCTTTCCTGGAACTCACTTGGTAGCCCAGGCTGGCCTCAAACTCACAGAGATCCGCCTGCCTCTGCCTCCCGAGTGCTGGGATTAAAGGCGTGTGCCACCACCGCCCGGCAAAGTCATTTTTTTCAAGCGACTACTGACTGACTATACTTTGAGAAATAGATCCCAACTAGGTGTGGTGCTGCATGGCTATCGTGTAAACTACTCAAGAAGCTAAAGTAGGAGGATTGCAAGTTTAAGGTTAGCTTAAGTAGCATACAGCAAGACTTCATCTTACAAAAGGAAGCGCATGTCTAAACATTGCTGTATGTGTTCACTTTCAGTAGATAAATCAGTTCCTACCTCAACAGAAATATGAGTGGAAGAGGAAATGAGCCAAGTGCAGTTCTTCAGTGTATGTAGGGTGTGACTGTATTACAGTTTACAGGAGGCAACACTGAATCTGCAGCCGGCTTCCTAAAGCCAGACTTCAGTCGGAGCCTCTGTCTGCAAAGTGCGTTCCTTCTCGCCTTCAGAGTGCGGGTGTGCGGGTCTCAGGTGCGGCCGAGGGGGAAAGGTGAGATCGTCTTAGGAACTGGCTGCCGCCGGTGAGGAGAGTGCCTTGTGAAGGCTGCATGGGAAGCATTAGTGGGAACTTTGTGCCCTGCTCTTGGGCTCGAGCTTTTTTGCTGAATTATTTATTATCACATTGTATTAGCTATTTTGCTTCTTGATAGATCATTTTACACCACAATATTGCTGCTGTCTAAGGAAGAAAAATGTCTTCTCAGCAGCACCGTCGGCCTCCTGAAAGGGTAATTTGATTCTTAAGATGGTCATTTGCCCCGGTGATCACAGAACATTTATTTATTTATTTTTCCCTCTAGAGTCATAGATACTGAGGACAAAAGTACTGTAGGCTTAGTAGGTTTCTTCTAAAAAAAGTGTTCCTCTAGCATTTCTGAATTCTGTCCTTAATTGTGAATATTTTAGCCAGTTCATTTTTCTAATTCTTTTTCCTTGTGTGTGTGGCGTGCATGTATATAAGCTTGTTTAGGGCTGGGGGACATGCGTGTCGGGGCTGTACAGACAAATGCCTGAGCATGCCGTGAAGGCTGAAAGTTGACCTCAGGGTTCTTCCAAGTCGCTTTCTACCTTACTCACTGCGGCATGGTCTGTCGGTTGAACCCAGAGCTCCTCATATGGTTAGTCTGGCTAGTCAGCTTGCTCCAAAGATCTCATTTCTCCCTCCCAAATGCTGGGATGATAGGCAGGTCACCAAGCTCACCTAGCATTTACCAGGATGGGTTCTAGGCTCCTGACTCTGATCATTACTCTGTGTGGCAAATTCACTAGCCACTGGGCCATTTCACCAGCCCCGTTTTGGTAATTTAAGAAAGGGAAAAGCTTTATAAATAAGCTAGAATTCATCTTATTTCTGCAAAACTCTTAGAAGCATTGTTTGTATTATTCTTTTGGTTTGTTTGTTTGTTTGGAAACAGGGTTTCACATAGCCCAGGGTGGCTTCAATGTTGCTGTGTGTCTAAGGATAGATAATCCTTGACTACTGCCTCTACCTCCCAAGTAGCGGGGATACAGCCAGGTGATGCCTGGATGTTTGAATTGTTCTTTGCCCCTTAAAGGTGACTAACTAAGAAACTAAGCTGGGTTTTGAGTGACTCTAGGTGCCCTGTCGTGGACAGTACTAGGCATGTTGGCAGAACTGATTGGGAAGATGGCTGCAGCAAAGAGTGAGAAGATAGTTAGAGCTGGACAGAGGTGGGTTTTGTCAGGGATGTGTCCTGAAATCTAGATGTGGGTCCACAGCAGCTGACGTAAGTAAGATGCAGTGTGGAGTCTTCCACGGGCCTTTCAAATTTCTAGTAATTATGATGATGTGGTAGTGTAAATGTGTTATACTAGGAAGCACCCAGAAAGAAATCAGATGAAATAAGAACCTTCCTACATCTCACACCTGATTTTCTAATATACCTTACTGGCTTTTCTATTGAAATAGTTAGTTTTGCTTAGGGAAATGTAGAGCATGCGTTTCTAATATTTTAATTACCTGTAGCAGTCAGTCATTTCTCTTTGCTACATTAGAGAACTCGTGTGGATGAGTGCTCCTTCGCATGTGCTCCGTGCTCTTGATGGCAGGCTGCATCTCCTGGAAGCTGCTGTGGTTTTGTTTCCTAAAAGGGGTCTTGCTGTGTTCTAGGCCGGCATCTAGGCTCGAATGATCCTGCACTTTGAGTTGCTTCAGTAGCCGGACTAGAGGTTTGCATCATCACACTGGAGTAGTAGTCTTTTTTGTTTGTTTTATTTTTGTTTTGCTTTTCAGCACAGGGTTCCTATGTTTAGCCTTGGTCATTCTGGAACTCACCCCATAGACCAGACTAGCCTTGAACTCTCAGAGATCCACCTGCCTCTGTCTCCCGAGTGCTGGGATTACAGGTGTGCACCATCATACCCAGCTAGAGTAGTAGTATTTTTAATAAAATTAATTGTATTTGTGGTGTATGTGTGTGTGTGTGTGTGTGTGTGTGTGTGTGTGTGTGTGTGTGTGTAAAACTCAGAGAACAACGTGCAGGCATCAGTTTTCTCTTTCTACTATGTGAGGCCTGAGATTTGAACTTACACTGTCAGGCTTGATGGCACGTGCCTTTACTTGCCGAGCTGTCTCTCTGGCCCTCAAATAGTATTATTGATTTATTTTGTAGACAGCTTTTAAAAATTACTTGAATAATTTTTCTGCATTTTATTGTGATCTTTTTTTTAAAAGTACAAAAAATACAGACTAGTAAAATGACCCCTCTCATGTCCACCACTTCTGTTAACTGTGGGGGTGTTGTATTCCCCAAAACATTGTGCACCCTAATAAACTTATCTGGGGTCAGAGGACAGGACAGCCACAATATTAAACATGAGCATAGGCAGAGGTAGCACACGCCTTTAATCCTAGCATTCCAGAGACAGAAATCCCTCTGGATCTCTGTGAGTTCAAGGCCACATTGGAAACAGCCAGGCATGGTGACTCACGCCTTTAATCCCAGGGAGTGATGGCAAAAACAGAAAGATATAAAAGGCGTGGAGACCAGAAACTAGAAGCATTTGGCTGTTTAAGCATTTTGACTGGTTAAGCTTTCAGGCTTCTAGCAGCATTTCAGCTGAGATTCATTCTGGATGAGGACTCAGGGGCTTCCAGTCTGAGGAAACAGGATCAGCCGAGGAACTGGCGAGGTGAGGTAGCTGTGGCTTGTTCTGCTTCTCTGATCTTTCAGCATTCACTACAATAACTGGCCTCAGGTTTGATTTTATTAATAAGAGTCCTGCTACATCTAACATTTTGCCATATTTTATGGTTGAGTTGATCATTTAAAAATATGTTACAGCAACATACTTAAGCACAAACTTCCTTAAAAATAAAATATGAGTACCGTCCCATGCTCATATCATCAGTTAAAATTAGTGTGAATTTCTGTGTCCTGTGCAATCTAGAAAGACTTGGTGTACAGAGATGCTGGTGAGTAGACCCGTTTTTAAGGCTGGTGTCTGGGTCACACAGATGTGATCCATGCTTTACAACCACGAGCCATCAGAAACGTGTTCACAACTGAACTCCAGTAAGGTGACTCTGCTGGTGAAGACGGGTGGTCCTAAAATGCCTCAAGCTGCAAGTGGTTCTTGATTGGGCAAGAACAGTCGCTCCAGAGATCCAAGCCAGAGTAGGGAAGTGGTCAGGTTCTCTACAGGGGTTTAGTAAGCTGGCTAGCTATTTGGTCACTTGTTAAAATACTTATGACACATTTTAATAGAAAGGTATTTAGGGTGCAGTGAATACTGAAAATCTAACATTGACCTCATTAGTTGACCCTGAAACTTGGAGAACTTAAGTGGATTATCTCTTGGTTTTAGTGATTTTGTTTTGTTTTTGCTTGTTGACAATCTGCCCTGTTTGGCCCGCCTGTTCTTTTGAATGGGAAGATGAATTTGGGTCAGCTAACTGGAACTTACTATTGGGACCTTTCTGGGATTCACCCTGCAGCAGTTCTAAGGATATATTTAGCCATGCTTTTACTTCTTATAGAATTTTCCAGCAACTCGATCGCCTTTCAAAGTGTGTTGCTCCCGTTGCAGGTTTTGGTCCTTAGGTGTATTGACTGCATTTATAAATGAGAAGACCTGTGACCAGCTAAGAGAATTTGCTGCAAGGAATGGAATTAGCTCACAGCCTGCTGCTCAATGAAGAAGCGTCTAGTCAACTAGGTGAAGTTCAGAAGGCTGAGTTTATTTTCGAATGGCTGAGATACTTGGAGAAGCTTTTGCTTGCAACCAGCAGGGTGGGTAACATCACAGAAGCTGTTTTTGTTCCATAATGTGCCAGGAATGTTTGGTTCCATTTGTTCGTTTTCTTGCTTTGTCTATAGTCACCTATTAGTTTGTAAAAGGTACAGTTTCCTAAGACTTAGCAATGAAATGTGATAGATTCCTTGCCGCTTCTGAAATGTCACTTTTAATTTTACAAGTTCAAAGAAGCAGAAAGAAATTAGCCAATGTTTGTTGTAGTACTTTAAAAATACATGTAATACTTGGACTGGGAATATAGCTCAGTAGTAGTGTTAGCATGCATGAAGCCTTGAGTTCAGCCACCAATACTGCAGAGCACACACACACACACACACACACACACACACACACACACACACACAGGCATGCGCACAAACACTTAATTGCACAAACACTTAATCACAACCACAGTGTATTATTTTTCATCTTCATTATCTTTTGCATCTTGTGTTTCTCCAAATACATAAAGTCCTGCTGTCCTATGGGGCTAAACAAAATTCCATTGGAATTTTACTTTCAAAAACTGTAAGAGGTGTCAGGAGAATATGAATTGATTTTTATATTCCCTCTCATGAAGCTCATGAAATTGATGCAAAGAAAGAAAACTGATTTCTCATATTGTGTGCCTACACCTTTGGCCATGTTGCATTCGTGGACATGAGGTAGAAATTCTGGACACTCTTGAATCCATCTAAAATGAGAACATTTTATATAATCACAGTGTTGTATGTAATACAAAAATGATATAAACACACTGCTCATGGGGGAGGTCTGGGTTATACGTCTCACACACACACACACACACACACACACACACACACACAGATACATGTAGGATTTAACAAAAGATAAATGTTTGTTAATTTAAAAACTGATTTTAAATCACTTAAAAGCTTTTCTAGTTCTGAAACAGTTTGTTGTTATTGGGTTCTATAATATAAATTTTTGATAAATTTGTTTATCTTCAAGAAGAACTTAGAAGAAGTTTCTAGGTTTGGGAAAAAAAGCTTAACAAAAGATAAACTTCTGGGGCTGGAGAGATGGCTTAGTGGTTAAGAGCACCAGCTGCTCTTCCAGAGGACGCAGGTTCCATTCCCAGCACCCACAAGGCAGCTCACAACTGTCTGTAAGTCCAGTCCTAGGGGGTCCAGTGTCTTCTGGCTTACAAGGGCACTAGATAACATGTGGTACATACATGCGGGCAAACACATCAATATACTTCAGATTTTAAAAAAAGAAATCTTGGTTTTGTTTGTTTGTTTGTTTTGAGACAGGGTTTCTCTGTGTAGCCTTGGCGGTCCTGGAACTCACTCTGTAGACCAGGCTGGCCTTGAATGCACAGAGATCTGCCTGTTTCTGCCTCCTTAGTGCTGAGATTAAAAGCATGCGCCATCACACCTGGCTGGAGAAAGTTTTTTTGTTTTTTTGTTTGTTTGGGTTTTTTTTTTTTTAGATAAAATTCTGTCTACTGGTCTGGAGAGATGGCTCAGAGGTTAAGAGCACTGGCTGCTCTTCCAGAGGTCCTGAGTTCAATTCCCAGCACCCACATGGTGGCTCACAGCCATCTGTAATGAGATCTGGTGCCCTCTTTTGGCGTGCAGGCACACATAGAGGCAGAATGTTGCATACATAATAAATAAATAAATCTTAAAAAAAAAATTCTGTCTGCCATTTGAACAAGCACTGACTTGTGGATTGAGGCCTGAGTGAGCACCCAGGTGCATTAGCATTGCAGTGACTTCTTCAGAGCACACAGGCAGACTAGAGCGACACTGTCAGCATTTGTACGCATTCACGTGTAAAAAGAAAATGGTGCTGGTCTTAGGAAGCCACTGCAGGGTCAGCTCTTGCTTTGGGTTGTAGGCCACTGCCTTACACTGCTCCCATAAGTGAATGGGGGAGTTGGCTCTGTCGGAAGCTGTAATATCACAAATTGTGTGTCTTTCAAGTAGACTTAGAGGAAGTAGATAGAGCCCTGTCTCTGAATGGACTGCAGTGTGTTTCAGAGTTTCCTTTTTGGTGACAGCAAAGCGAAGAACCACTTGTCAGCATAGCACAGTGCCTGAGTCTCCAGCTTGCTTGTGATCCGCACTCAGGATAATCTTGGGAAGGTTTGTACTGTGCAGTCACGGGTAGTTGTTTTAACTTGCCGTTGTCTTTTGTGTCTCCATTTGTAGAACGATATACGGGAGAAGCAGAAGACTCTGGTTGGACAGCTCTTGTCCTTGCTGAGCAGCTCCCCGGGGCCTCCCACTCGCAAACTCCTGGCTCACAATCTAGCCATACTTTATAGTATTGGAGACACATTTTCTGTGTATGAGACAATTGACAAGTGCAATGATCTTATTCGTAGCAAAGATGACTCTCCAAGTTACCTTCCCACCAAACTGTAAGTTAAACATTAGAACCTAACAATACAAAATACTGTTTCCTTGTGTGATTTTCTAAAGTATATAGATATACTAATAATAACCTATTTGACACTCGTTTTGAAATTGAGCATAAATTCATTTTGTTTTGATTTTTCTTTTACTTATTTTTTTCTTTTATTTTATGAGACAGGGTCTCTCTAAGTAGTCCTGGCTGTCCTGGAACTCCCTATGTAGATTTGGCTGGCCTTGAACTCAGAGGTCTGCCTGTGTCTGTCTCCTGAGTTCTGGCATAAAGGCGTTTGCCACCGTGCCCAGCTTGATTTCTAATCTATGAAAACAAAAACAAAACAAAAAAACAACATTTATCTTGGCAATGGTGGCACACACTTTTAATCCCAGCACTTGGGAGACAGAGGCAGAGGCAGAGGCAGGCAGCTCTATGAGTTTGAGGCTAGCCTGGTCTATGGACCAAGTTTCAGGTAGCCAGAGCTACACAGAGAAACCGGTCTCTAAAAACCAAACCAACCAAACAAAAAACTCACAATATCTTCCTGTCAAGAAAGTCCTTTTAAGCATATTTTAGGGGAGCTGGAGAGATGGCTCAGCAGTTAAGGTCCTTGTTGCTCTTACAGAAGACTCAGCTTCAATTCTCAGCATTCACAAGTTTGTTGGCTCACAACTACCTGTAACTCCAGTTCTAGGGAATTCAGGGACCTCTTTTCATCTCCTCAGACACCAAGAGTACATATGGTACACATACACCCATGCAAGGAAAACACCCATACACATAAAATAATTAAAAAAAATTAGAGGCTAAGAATCTATAATTCAGTAGCACCTAGCATTCAGAAGGCCCTGGATTAAGTAACAATAAGAGTAAGATGGAATGTCACTCATGGCCTTTTCTTTAATTCCTGATACTGCAATTAATAACAACAACAACAATAGCAAAAACTAATTAAGACATGCTGAGTCGCTGGGCGGTGGTGGCCCTTTAATCCCAGCACTCGGGAGGCAGAGCCAGGTGGATCTCTGTGAGTTCAAGGCCAGCTTGGTCTACAGAGTGAGACCCAGGACAGGCTCCAAAACTACACAGAGAAACCCTGTCTCGGACAAAAAAAAAAAAAAAAAAGACAGGGTAAGTCTAGCTTTGAGACTGAAAATGTCTTCCTAAGTTTTTGGTAGTGTTTAAGAATGTGTTTTCAGTTCTTCAGATTTTGTTTAATCTTTTATTAAGTTCTTAGTAAACTAAGACAAAAATTATAGTGAATGATACTTCATCACAGTTAAAAGCATTTTAGGGAGTTGGAGAGGTGGCTTCGTGGTCAAGAGTGTGAGCTCCTCTTTGGAAGACCTCAGTTAGATTCCTATCACCCATGGTCAGGCAGCTCACAATTCCTGTGACTCCAGCTCCAGGGCAAATCTGATGTCCCCCACTGCACTCACATGCACAGACGCAGGCACAGGCATACATATACCTGCATAATTTTTAAAATTTTAATTTCTGAGGTTGCTCCTAAAAGTAGAGCCACTAAGAATGGCAGAAGTTTTAATAGTCACGTTTACATAGTATTAAGATGTTTATACCACCACCCCTTCTTGGTCGTGACTTCGTTTCTGGTTTCAATGTTGTTTCAGTGCTGCTGTGGTGTGTTTGGGTGCCTTGTACAAGAAGTTGGGTAGAATACTGGCTAACGCCTTTACTGATACAGTGGGGAATATCCTTAAAGCTGTGAAGAGTGCAGAGGTAAGTGCAACTGAAGGATTCCACCCTCGCATCTTATGTGTGTGTGTCTTCTGGAGTTAGTAAAAGGTTTACATTCTTTAAGCATGCAGAGATACCTGTGTACCTTTATCTGTAAATTAAATATATCTAGACTGTGTGTAATGCCTGGAAAATAGATTCGTTATTCTCATTGGAAAGGAATAAGCAGTGTGTAGTGAGAGGGGAAGGCATGGGGGTGGGGGACGAGGACCTAGAGGGCCTTTTAATGCCAGGCCGACAGTATAGTCTCGGCATTTTCCTCTTGATACTGCACATTACTCCCTGGAGCACCTTCTGTTTTTAAGACTGACTTAATTTAACTTCCAGGATCCTGTACTCTCTCAACAACTATAGTTTTACCAGTTTTTAAATTAAACCAATATGTTAATTAAAAAAAATTAAGTCCTAATATTTAGGACTAAATATTAAATTCCTAATATTTAGGAATAATGCTAAAAGATCACAACAGTTGTTCTTCTTTCTCTAGAGAAGCAGTCTAGAAAATAGCTCTGAAGTCATTTATAGAAAGATAGGCCAACTTCACATTTCTGAAATGTTACAAGAGAAAAAATAAGGAAATTAAAAAAAAAACCATTAAATTTAAGATTTGTACTAGAGTAAAAACCTTCAGGTCTGAAGTCTGCACTGCTGAACTGGTGAGGGACCTGTCATGCAGAATTCTTCTCAGCAGTGTTTTCCAAAAGATTGTTGATGTTTGGGAAGGCTTTCTGCATCAATGAATTTGATTTTACCCATGGAAGGGGAAATCTCAACAAGCCCCACCTCTAGACAAAGAACTGCACACAACCACAACCTCTGTGTCTTGAGAGAATTAGTGTTCACCAGTGCTGAGCCTGTTTGTTATCCAGTACAGGTGGTCAGCCCTGAAGTCATACATATGAGCAAGCACGAAAAGGACTCAGCAGGGTGTGTGTGTGTGTGTGTGTGTGTGTGTGTGTGTGTGTGTGTCTGAGTTTTTTATTTTTATTTTATGTGTATGAGTGTTTTGCCTACATGTATGTATGTGTACCACATGCATGCCTGGTGCTCCTTGGAGGCCAGAAGAGGGCTTGGATTCCATAGAACTGGAGTTACAGATGATTGTGAACTGCTATGTTGGTGCTGAAAACTGAACCTGGGTCCTCTCCTAGAGCAGTCAGTGCTCTTAACCGATGAGCCATCTCTCCAGCCCTTTTTTTTTTTTTTTTTT
>CABHPQ010169163.1:30086-48333 GCA_902168405.1 Peromyscus aztecus | reverse complement strand
AACCCTTTTAAAGCCAGATACTATGGCATGAGTCTGTAATTCCATTATGTCTATGTCGAGCTGGGAGGCACAGACAGGAGAATCCCCAGAAGGTCCTGAACCAGCTCTCCTGCTGCATATAGCTGTTTGAGACACTCTGCCTCAAACAAGGTGGCAGATGAGGACTGACACCTAACATTGTCCTCACATGTGTGGTGGCATGCATGTGTCCACACTCACACATAGAGACATGGACACACAAGAACACACACACACACACACACACACACACACACACACAGAGGCATGGAGCAGGGAGAGGGGAGGGAGGAGGGGAGATGGAAGAAGGGGAAGGAGGCACATACACATATAGATTCAGATTTTTTTAAAGCTTTCTAGATTCCTAAGTCTCCTTCTTTCCATTCACAGACAAGGAAACTAGAGCACAGATGTGAGCATCTTGGCCAGGTCACTTGGCATTTGGTGATAGTTTAAAATTCAACATCAGACCTCAAGTGCAGCCCTGAAAGGAGTCTGGAGGTGACACTTCATAGACAGGGAAGAAGATCGAACCCGTGGCTCTTCTGTTTCTAGTCAGATTTCCAAGCTTTGAGTGCCTTAAGTGGCCAGAGTTTAGATAGAGTTCTGTGCTTTGAGTGGCTAACAAGGCCAAAGTTTAGAGTTCTAAGCTGGAGTGGCTAACAAGGCCAAAGTTTAGAGTTCTAAGCTGGAGTGGCTAACATGGCCAAAGTTTTGAGACAGAAACAACTACAGAAACTCCTCAAATCACAGAAGTTATACAACTTTGGGTCAATGCTTGGAATGGGGATAGGAGACTGACCAATGTGTTTTTAAATATTTCAATAAATACTTATGTTCTTACAGCAAGACAATGTTACAGACTACTTTCCATCTTAGCTCATGCTCACCTATATTTTCTGACAACTAGAAAGCGATTGTTTTAGTCTGATGAACTGAAGATGTCATCTTCCACTGAGTGCTTAGTGAGGTGCTGTTGCTTAGGAATTCATCCTGGATTTTCAGTGTTCTCATTACAGGCTCCCAGACATGGGTAATTAAGTGAGCTGATGGTAACTAGGGCAATGTGCAGGAAGGGCTTACTCCCTTCCAACTGTGTTCCTAGTACTGGTATTATTTCATTAAATGGTGTTAAAAGTCTATGAGTTGCTTATTTTAAATTCACTTTTATTGAAATATAATTTAAATTTGAACACATATTTACAATCATTTAACTACATCACAACCAAAACAAGGAACAATTCCATCACCCCCTATACTTCCCAATAGCTTCCCTGTAACTCTTTATAGCAGTCCTATCCCTTCCACCCTCTGGCTAAACCAGTTTTCATGTCCTAGTTGTTGCTGAGACAGGGTCTCTTGTAGCCCAAGCTTGCCTTGAACTTTATATGCAGCTGAGGATGACATTGACTTCTGATCCTCCTTACGCCTACCTCCCAGGTGCTAGGATTACAGGTGTGTACCACTACACTCAGCTTTATGCAGGGCTGGGGGCAGAACCCAGGGCTTTGTGCTTGCTTGGTAAACACTCTACCAACTGAGCTGTATCACCTGACCAGCGTGTCGTCCTCTGCCCTGGCTTCTTTCACTCAGCACAGTGCCTTTTAGAATCCTTGTTGCTGTGAATAGCTTACTTTCATTATCCCACAGGACATATAGTGGAACTAAAATCTGCCATGAATGTGACTTGATCCTGCTTGTAAGTAACAGAACCAGAATTCCAATCTGGCCAGGTTGATCCTAGTACCCATTACTGTTTCAACTCCTCCCACTTCTTCACTGGCCATCAGGGCTCCGGATCTGGGCTTAACTCACCCACGGGCCCATCCAGTGAGTCACAATGCGAGTTTCACGTATGGAACTCCAAGATGTTATATACAAAAGCATGAGCAGTCGTCGCCTCCTTCTCCTCCTTTCCATCCGTTCTCCTCCTTCTTCGTCTTTCAGATTTGACCCAGAAAAGATTTCAGCACAACACTACAGGAGAAAAATCTGGATAAGGAAAATGTTCATCTGATTCCTAACGAAGAGTCTCTGCCAACCCCAGGCCCCCAAATTTCTGCATCCTGAGCTGTGGCTGTCTCACAGTAGCGACTGAATACTTACTAAGTGGAGACTTCTTATACAGTCACTTGAGGCCTAGGTTGCCTTGAGCAAGCATCTAACCCCCTAAAGACTTAGTCTCCTTGTCTGTAAAGGCCAGGGAGATGTTGAGAATTACAGGAAACAGCACAGTTAGCACTCACTCCATGGGGAATGTGTCATCCTAACTCCACGGTGGTAGGCCTTCTTGTTTCTTTCAGTCACAACTATCTCCAGAACTGAACTCTGGTTGTGCTTCAGATGTGATCATGGTCTGGAATGTGGAAGAACTAGGAGAATCCAGAGTTCAATGATGAATTCAACCAACGTTTATTGACCACTGACTTAGATACTGACCCCTAGGCGAGGCTATCACGTGACAGATGCATTGTAACAAGGAAGTGGACCACCTTTAATGACTCCTACTCACAAAAGGCTTGTAGTATATTTTACTAAGTATCTGCCAACAGTGAGGATAGTGATGCCAGTTAATACTGAGCTAAGATCTCACTATGCTGGTGTGACTTTATTTAATCTTCACAATGAGCCTCAGAGACTCCAGAATCCCTTTCTCCAGGTAAGGGAAGTGAAACTCAGAACATTGAGTGACCTTCCAGGGTCATACTGCAGTTTGTATTCACATGCAGAAAGTTTTCAGCCTAAAACAACATTTGTTGTTGTTATTCCTTTTGAGACAGGGTTTTACTATGTACCCCAGGCTGGCCTCAAACTCACAGAGATCTGCCTGCCTCAGCCTCCTGAGTGCTGGGATGAAAGGTGTGTGCCACCATGCCTGGATCCATCGAATTTTTTTAATTGAAAAAAATTTTTCATGAACTATTTGGGTCTGGTGGGACCTGAGGGAGGCGAACAGCTGCTCTAGAGGACATGAGCTGGAAAAGGTATAGAGCAGCCAGTAAGTCTTCAATGAAGAAAGTACAGAAGAAACTCACACTCCCGTGAGGCCTACAGCTAGAATCATGGAAACTCTGACCCGGAGCGTGTGCAAGAGAGAGAGTCGGTGGGGATTCCTTTGGATAGAGGAAGATCCTTCTTTTAAAAGGGAGGATGAGAATTCTCTGCCATTCTCCTGGTGACCTCATGTTGATTTGCACACATAAACCTGTCCCATGTTTATTCATTACTTTTAGGATATGTTAAACTTATTCTTTGACTATCTCAAGTGTGTTTATACACCGTATTTTGACCATATCCAACTCAAATCTCCCCTCTCATTCTCCAGGTCCCTCACTATCTTCCCCTCCAACATTATTAATTTACTTCTTAAGTCAGAGATTCCCCGAAGTTTCTCAAGCATCCTTTGTAACACAATGATCTGAGCTGAAAGGAGCATTTCACAGTTATGTTATTAGAGACGTTCAAGTCAATAAACATTTGTATATAACAACTTGGGGGCTGCTGGTAAAGCAAAACACTTCACATACAAGATCTTTAATGTCTAAGATTCCTCATTGGATATGTGTCTTCTAGGCATACACACAACTTCTCTACCCTGGAATCAGATTGGGTTCTTCATTCTATGAATGTCTTTTGCAACTATGGAAATATTGTATGAACTCTTCCTATGGTGGGGAAACATGGCCGTGAGGTCACATCTGGAGACAGCTGGCTGCAGGTCTAGGTTTCAGGGCTTGCGTTACATCAAGACAGTCAGGTGACTGTTGACCTTTTCCTCTTGTTGGCAGATGACTGATTGCTTTACTGTCAAATATTAAGAGCACATACGAAATAGGAAGGGAGGAGGAGAATCAGCCATGTGACCCTTTTAACAAGAAAGCAAAGCTGTTTCACATACTGCGCCTCACCCCGGCATAAGTCGGGTGATCTTTTGGATGCCAGAAATACACCATTTGCTCACTACTGTCTGCACAGGCAAAGTCAACATTTAGCCGTGTGCACAGAACTCCAAGTCATGGTTTAGAGGATGGAAGGCAGGAGGTAGATACTGGGAAAACAAACAGTGTCTACTGGAGAGTCACATTTCCTCTCACAAAGACCAATGCAACAAGAATTAATTCCTGCTCTCAATCACCTCAACTCTAGCTTGGAGACCAATATGACCTACTTTGAAAAATAATCACTATGCAATAAGGAGGAGAAAGGTACTTCATTTTCCTGGCATGACCAGAGAAAGTCCTAGGAACAGACTGACCTTACTCTAAAAGAAAAGGATGTCCAGAGATGTGAAGGAAAAATAAAGCGTGTTACATTGCTTCAGTAGGATGTCTGAGTGTGCTATGCAGGGTAGTGTGGTGGTATTGTGTTCCCCAAAATATTGTGTACCTTAATAAACTTATCTGGGGTCAGAGACAGAACAGCCACAATATTAAACATGAGGATAGGCAGTGCTAGCATACGCCTTTAATCCTAGCATTCCAGAGACAGAAATCCCTCTGGATCTCTGTGAGTTCAAGGCCACATTGGAAATGGCCAGGCGTGGTGACACACGCCTTTAATCCCAGTAAACCAGCCTTTAATCCCAGGGAGTGGTGGTAGAAAGCAGAAAGGTATATAAGGCGTGAGGACCAGAAACTCGAGGCATTTGGCCTGGGTAGGCATTTTGGCCTGGAGAAGCATTTGGGCTGGTTAATCATTCAGGCTTCTAGCAGCAGTTCAGCTGAGAGTCATTTGGATATGAGGACATAGAGGCTTCCAGTCTGAGGAAGCAAGACCAGCTGAGAAGTTTGCCAGGTGAGGTTAGCTGTGGCTCGTTCTGTCTCTCTGATCTTCCAGTGTTCACCCCAATACCTGGCTGAGGTTTGATTTTATTAATAAGAACTTTTAAGATTCATGCTACAGGGTAGGTTGGAGGTGGGAATGACAAGAAATATAGAAGAATCATAGGGACAGGACCACCTGCTCTAGGGCTCTGGGGACAATAGTGTTGGAAGGATGGCGGACAGCTACTACTTGCCTTTGTTCACCTTGAGGCTTCGCATCATTTCCTTTGGGAAATGCTTTTTCATATTCTACAAGACTGCCAGTCACATGGCAGCGAGAGTTGCCTGAGAGTTGACCCCGACCCAAGAAGAACCAATCCAAATCCTTTATGGAATTGATACGGGTGATGAAAATGAGGCTCTGTTCCAATAAATAAATGGAGCTACCAAGAGGTATGTTTTTCTTCTTCAGAGAAAAGAGCTTGAAAAATGGAAAGAGGAAGAGTTGGGGCCATGGGACACTTGCTAAAGCATCTGCCTCATGTGCAGGGAGTCCTGGATTCAGTCCTGAGTACTGCTCTGTGGTGGAGCACACACAGAGTCCCAGCACTCAGAAGGTGGATCAGGAGGACGGAAGCTCACGGTTATCCTTGGCTATACAGCAAGTGTAAGGCCAGTCTGAGCTACATGAAACACAATAGGTAAATAAAAGAGAGCGAGGGGAAGAAAGGGTAGCAGGACTGGTGAAGTAACTCTAAGACCTGAATTCAACTTACCTCAAACCATCTCTGCTCCATGAGCTGCTTAAGTTAGTTACATTTCTGTCTTTAGGGCAGCTGGTTTGAGTTAGGTGACTGTCACTTGCAGGGTCCTTGGAAGCAGGAATCCTACCTGAAACTCTCACAATGCTCCCATCTGAACCTTCTCAAATATGCCTCCCCTAGCTGCCGGAAGAGAAGAGACATGTTTTGCACTGTCCCTTCATCCGCGTGCTATCTGAGAGAAGCTCTGGTTCTCACCCAGCTGCCTGGCTGGCACCCACTTCCTGTCCTGTGAATGTGGGCTGTCTTCCCAGGCTGTTATCAGACTCCACTATCAGCCAGCAGGCTTCTAGGAAAGCAGCGTTCTACAAGAGCAAATGGATGTGGTCAGAGCGAAGGGTAACTCCAGCAGCTAAGGGTAACACAATGGGGCTCTGGACACCATTCATGCCTTCTGGTGTTCAGGAGTCAGCCATGAGCTGCCACAAACAAGACAACACACACACAGTTCTAACAATTCCTCAGAGGCTCCAGGGATGACTTGGCTTTAGATACCTTTTCTTTTTCTTTCTTTTTTTTTTAAAGATTTATTTATTATGTATACAGTGTTCTGCCTGCATGTATGTCTGCAGGTCAGAAGAGGGCACCAGATCTCATTATAGATGGTTATAAGCCACCATGTGGTTGCTGGGAATTGAACTCAGGACCTCTGGAAGAGGAGTCAGTGCTCTTAACCTCTGAGCCATCTCTCCAGCCCTAGATACCTTTTCTTTTAAGTGCTTTGTACCCCTCCAACCTAGCCACACACTAGCTGTGTGAGCCTGGGTAAATGATCTCACCTCCAAGCTTCTATTTCTTCACCACTAAATAGGCCAATTACAACCACATATGAATGGCTTGGTGTGGACCAGACATGTTAAGCTCTGTGTCAGGGTTGCTTCTGTCTCAGGGGAGGTAACTGCTGTGAGCATGTTCAGCGCAAGGCCGACACACTGTGACATTTCAGTCTGAGCTATTTATTGTCATTGTTAGCTGTGTTGCTCCAGAGACCACCAGCTTTATTCCAATCTTTTAATGGACGAGGACACTGATGCCCAGAAGCAGTGAAAGACTTAGTTAAAGCTACCTAGCACAATCCTTAGCCAGGAAAAAAACCAGAAGCTAGTGTGTGTTCCCCAAGCCTAGGTACACACACAGGAGCAACAAATATTATAGAGCGCCTAGAATGATTTGACCAAGGAAACTAAAATTCTAACTTAAAGAAACATGAGTATGGCCTAAGAGGTGATAGTCTGCATTTGAGTGAGTGACACCATATCACAAATGGTTATTGTTCTTTCCATGTTTATTCACAAGTTCAAAGAGGCCGGATCTGACTCCAGCAAGGCTCTTTGAGAGACGTGAGAAGTGTATTGTAAGATGTCTGTGGAGGAGAGAGCAATGGGTAGTTAAGTCAACTGCAGAAGGTGAGCAGAGACTCTCATTTCGGGAGAATTATTACAAGGTGACAGTAACAGAATACAGCTTGGTAACTTATATCACTATAACTGTGAGTAACTGGATCTCAAAATAACTGCAGAGACAAGAGTCAGGCTTCTAAACTCTGGTCCGGGGAGGGAATTTATGGAGTCTCCTACATGGCAGAAGAAGGCATCACAACTTCATGGTGGAAAGCTCAGGTGTTTAGCAGACTGAGTAGGGGAGACCACTTCACTGTTGGGAGATAAATAAACAAAGGGATTGCTGAATGTATTTGTATATTAAATATTTAAACATGAAAGATAAAATAAGAAGGTGGAAAATATGGACTTCTTTACAACAAACAGCATTATTAATAAAATTGCTGACCAGACAGGGACAGGAAGAGTTAAGGACATTTGTATGTAGCATAAACGTCATTGTCTTGCTACTAAACTTCATGCAAAGAAAAGCACCTCCTGTGAGAAAAGAGAATCTCATAGATTATCAACGAGAAAAACCAAAACTTTGAAAGTTAACAGAGTAGTGAAGTGTCCTGAATCATTCATTTCAGGCAAACAAAAATTAAAGCAGTAATATCAAATATCCATCAAATTGATTAAGCTGTCGTGATTTGATTATTTTACTACAGTGGCCAAAATTGACAAATGCAGCGACTTGAGAGCTGTATTTTCACTACAGCACTGTTGTCAGGACAACACAAATGATACCACAAATCATAAATTATTCCCTCTGATAGCTCCCTGCCCACTATGACTATAAGACAAGAAGGGAGGATGTGGTGGTTTTCAGCTAACAACTGTGTAACTAGAGCTTAAAGTCCACCAAGTTTGCATTAGTAGTAGTGGTCTATCCTGACTGACATTCTAATTAAAAAATCTTAAAATGCTATCAGTAGAGACAGTCCATGTTTTTGAGTTGATAACTTCATATTTCAATGGTAATAGTTATTCCTACATTTACCTATAAATTAAAAGCGGTAAGATCTCAGTAAGGCCAGAACCCCACAGCATTAGTAGTAGTGGCAAGCATGTGTTATCCTGGGCATTTGGTAGTAGCATATAAATTCTACAAACAATTCCAAGAAACATAATCTGTAGACAACTCTAAAGGAGTTCTTGTTATTATTTATTATCATTTCCATTTACAGAAGAAGGAACAGAGGCATTGAGAGCTGGAGTGGTTATCCACATGAGTAGTATGAACAGACTGGGATTCAAATGGAATCATTCTAAGTTAGGGGAAATATGTAGGTTAAAGCCAAGCCAGGGCTCCTTTGAGAGTGAAACATTATGATAATGATAATTAGTTTGAAGTTTCATCCATGTACAAGATAACCTGGTCAATGTGGGTCATGGGGCAATCTCTAGAGTCCAGTCTTCTAGTGGTTCTGCTGAGCTGCCTCTTAGAGAGAGATTGCAGCATCTGGGCCCCTGATTGCACAGGCCAGTGTCCTTTCCATCCCAGGAGGTACGACTGAAACTAGATCTTGCAACTCCCAGGGGAAAATAACAGCAGAAATTGGCCCACAGGGAACTGAGAAAACATGAATGAGGAATGTGATCTGGTTTCAGAGCTGAAGCAGTTGAATTGAGCCCTCAGGGACTTAGGTTGGAGCTGTCATTAGCAAAAGGATAGGCTCCAGTTAGGTCTTGGCTTCACGTCAAAGAAAGGGATGAAGAACCAGGAGATGTGAGCTCTCTCCGGATCTGGGACTAAATTGGTCTGTTCCTCTCACTCTACACTTGGGAAATGGAAATGCGCCCCTCCCTCTGCAACCCAGTCATGCAAGGAATTAGCAATTATGTAGGACCAGCTATATTAAGCTGGTGGCTACACAGTGACATCATTCCCTCAGTGCCCAAAATCTATGATCTCATTCATTCCTCGCAGAACCATACGAAGCAAGAATCTTCATTATTATGACTATTATTCCATTCATTTTCCAGGTGAGGCAGCCAAGGCTGAAAGGTATTCAGTTGCTTTCTGAGAGCTTCATGATTTAGAATAAATGCAGGTCTTTCTGCCTTAAATCATGTCTTACATATATCGCAGGTTCTCCAACCATTCTTCCCTATCAGAAAGAATAGTACCTTGTAGGGAAAGGGGAGGGCAGAATTCTTTACTCTGACCCATCTATGAACAAGGAGTAGTGGTGGTTCATGATCAGCTTCACTTTTCAGTCATCCTCTGGGAAATCTGCTTAATTTGAAACTTCAAAGGAGCAAAATTGTATCAGGAGAACTTGAAAAAACATAAATAAAGAGTTGAAGCTGAATAAGACTGTGGTAATGGGACTCTTTTCCCAGGAGAAGAGAAACGATTTTTGCATAGAGGGAAACTGATTCACTGTAACTGGCATATAGCATCAGTGGCCTGTGCAGGTGGGGAAAGCTCCCTCTCCTCCCCACTCTGGCTGTTTATTGTCTCTGGCATCCCAAAGTCTCCTGGGCATGTTAATCAAATTATTGAAATTAAGAACAATCCTTGTTGGCAAGCAAGAGATCTCAACTCCAATCTGACCCCCAAAGCTTAATCCTTATTAACTCGCTTCTGCTTTTGAAGATGGATAAAATTAAAAGTCTGGGCGTTGGTGGTTAAAGCTCCTAAGGCAGTGGCAGTCCCCAGACTCACCCACGCCAGTTCAGAAGGTGCCCACGCCAGGATGTAACAGATTTCAGATTCACAAAATAAGTTACTCCTATGTGGGATGTGACCGAAAGACCCTCAACTCTCGACTCCTCACTTACCCTCTTCTCTTTTGAACTCAAATCCAACTCTTCGAAACTGATTAATGGAGAGACCTTTGCTGGATTCTGAGTCGACTCTCAGCACTCACTCTGAGTGATCCAATCTCTTTGGAATTTGGGGCCCTTATCTCATTTCAACAAGAAAAGCAAAAGTGAGATTTACTTTTTAAGAATAAAAAAAAAATTCAGAGCCAACCCCCTTAGAGAATCCTCTAGTTCCTTTGGGAAGATTAGCTTCCTAATAACAGTTTCTGGCACCGTTCCTCAGGCAACTTAGCTAAACTGAACAAATAGCTCAGTGGTGTGGTAATGTGGGGCAGTGGCCTGGTGGGGAGAAAACCTATTAGGCGGCTGCCAAAGCACACACACAAGTGTTTAAAGGTGGTTCTGACCTGAAGCCTCATAGGCAGAACAGAATTATCATTCCTTTCCATGCAGCTTAACTTTCATAACACTTTTCAATACTCAGCTTGGCAAATATCCAAATAAACACAAGAACAGAGCTGGCTTTTAAGGTAATGGAATTCCCAGAAAGTAGAGTTGAGAAGGGTTTAGAAATACTCCAGAAAAATACAAGGCCACTGAAGTGTTCATACCCTGCCGAAGCCAAGAAGGTTTCTTCTTCCTCAATGACCTACTTCATGCCTTCTTTTTGAAGAAGAGATCATTGAGAAATGCACTCGATTCTATTTTGAGGTTCAGTTGGTTAGACCCTTACTGGTTGTCAGAGCTTTCCTTGAGGCACAAGTTTTCAAGCTCAATGAGTGTGTTGGGTGTGTGTACATGCTTATGTGTGTGCACATATGGATGTGCAAACATGCATGTGTGTGTGTGTGTGTGTGTGTGTGTGTGTGTGTGTGTGTGAGTGTAGAGGCCAAGATCATTGTTGAGTATTTTCTCCTATTGCTCTTCACCTCTTTTTCTGAGATACAATCTTTCACTGAACCTGGAGCTTACAGATTCATCTAGACTGGCTGGCCATTGAGACCCAGGGATCTTCTTGTCTCTGCTGCCCAGCCCATCCAGTTGCATTCAGCTTTCTATATGGCAGTGGAGTCCAAACTCAAGTCCTGGTGCATGTGTGACTGCTAGTACTTTCCTAATGGAGCCTTCTCCCCAGCCTCACATTTCCTATTTGCTTCTTCTCTGTTTGAATACTTACAAGCAAGAAGCTTACGAGGCAAGATGCTTTGCAAAAACCATGTCTTGGATTCTAAGACCACAATAAGATGACATTTTAGATTATATTGTGATTTCTTATTTCTATTTTTTCAAGTAATAATCACCCACTGCCTGAAGAGAATTGGTCAGAAGTGGTAGTAGCAACAGCAACCACTTCTGTTGATTGTGTCTTTCCTAAGTGTCTGACTTTGTTTCCACCACTTCGTGGGATAATGTTTCATGTGCTCATTCCAGCGACTTTGGGAGGTGAGTACTGACACTCTCTCCATTTTACTGATGAGGAAACTCAAACACAGAATGTGTGTGTGTGTGTGTGTGTGTGTGTGTGTGTGTGTGTGTGTGTGAGAGAGAGAGAGAGAGAGAGAGAGAGAGAGAGAGAGAGAGAGACAGACAGACAGACAGAGACAGAGACAGAGACAGAGACAGAGAGAGGCTCACTGTGTTTAATCGTGGTTGCTCGCGTGAGCCTGGGTGGGAGGGTATTCTCTGGTGAGTCTGTTCTTGGTGCAGCCACTGATGAATTGCTCATGCTAGTAAATGTTCCACATACCCAAAAGTCACAAAGGCACTATATCTGTCTTCTTAAAGGTAAAACTTAGTTTTACCTTTCACATACATTTAAAATCTTCAACAAAATCTGCTTGAATTATTTTGTGAACAAATCAAGTTATTTGTAGTGCGCAGCCTAATATATGCATGATATATTCAAATATATATGTAGATATTAGAATGGGGATAAGTCAAGCTACTAAGCATATATATATATATATATCTTTACTTTATGTTTTGTTTGTGATCAGAACACTGAAAAACCTACTCTATTATCAAGTTTTCAGCATATAATACACATATAGGATGAATTGTTATTAGCTGTATTCACTATGGTGTACAACAGATATCTCTAGTCTAACTGAATTTCATATTCGCTTTGCCTAACATTTCCTATTCATCTCCACCCTCTGGTAATCACTATTTATTGCCTCTTTATATAAGTTTGATTTTTTAAATTTAGATTTCACCTATAAGCAACATCATATGGTGTTTGTCTCTCTGTGGCAGCTCATTTCATGCAATGTCCTGGAAGTTTAACCATGCTGTGTCAGTCACAGGATTTCCTTCTTCTTAAAGGCTGGCCAGTGTTCCACTGTTCATATATAGCACACAGCCTTCATCCATTCACTCACTGATGCGTGTGCATGGGTTGACCTCATAACCTGGCTTTTGTAAATTCTGTTGCAGTGAGTATGGAAACAGAGATGTCTCTCTGACACATTGATTTCATGTCCTCCAGATGTATAGTCAGAAGTAGAACTGCTAAATCACATTTCTGTTTTTACTCTTTTCAAAAAAAATCCATGCTTTCCCATGATTGCTGTACTAATTTGTATTCCCAATCAACTGTGCACAATGTTTACTTTTTTCAGCAATTCATAGACACGTTATCTTTTGTCTTTTGTTTTTGTTTTTGTTTTTCAAAGACAGGGTTTCTCCGTGTAGTTTTGGTGCCTGTCCTGGATCTTGCTCTGTAGACCAGACTGGCTTTGAATTCACAGAGATCCGCTTGCCTCTGCCTCTCAAGTGCTGGGATTAAAGGTGTGCGCCACCACCGCCTGGCTCTCATCTTGTGCCTTTTAATAATAGCCATCCAAACAAGTATGAGATGCTATCTCGTGGTTTCAATTTGCATTTCCCTGAAGGTTAGTAGTGTTGAACACTGTTGGATACATCTGTTCACTCCTTACATATCTTCTTCTGAGAAGTGTTTAATTAGGTTCATTGCCCATTTTTAATTGGCTTATTTGTTTTTCTTCTTTTGAGCTGTTTGAGACATATATATATATATATATATATATATATATATCAGATATTAACCGCTTATCAGATGCATAGACTCTAAATATTTCCCCTATTTTATCTTCACTGTGTTAATTGTTTCCTCTGCTATGTAGAGGTTTTTAATAACCCTATTTGTCTATTTTTGTTCTTCCTGCATGTAATTTAGGGATCGTATTAAAAAACATCAAAGCCCAAACAAATGCCATGGAAGTTTCTCCCAGTGTCTTTATAGTTTGAGAACTTGTGCTTACATACTTATTTTGAGCTGATTAACTTACATTAAATACTTATTTTGAGTTGATTTTTATATATATTATGAAGTGAGGGTCCATTTCATTCATCTGAATGTGACATTGAGTTTTTCCACTATCATTTATTGAAGAAAACTCTCCTATTTCCATTGTGTTCTTGGTATTATTGTCAAGACTAAACTGAGCATAAAGGTGTGGGTTCATGTCTGTGTTCTGTATACCATTAGAAAAGCGTATGCTATAGCTCTAGCTCTGCAGTATATTTTACTCAGATGCCATGATGCTTCTACTCTTCTTTTTGCTAAAGATCATTTTGGTTTTAGAGAGCACTTTGTGGATCCACATGAATTGTAGGATTTTTTTATACTTATATGAAAAATATAGTTGGACTTTTTACAGGAATTGCACTTTCAGCTCACTTTAGAAAAAATGGGCATATTAATTTTTTAAACCCATGAGCATAGACTTTTTCCCATTTATTGTGTCTTTAATTTCTGTTATAAATTTATAGTTTTGGTCTGTGGATATTTTGTTTCCTTGGTTAAGTACTTTCTAAGTTTTTTGTTATAGCAATTGTAAATGAGATTTTAAAATTTTTCTTAGGAGAGTTCATGGTTGACGTACACAAACAGTACCGATTTTGTATCTTGCCATTTTATTTGAACAAACTGTTTTTCATTTATTAGTTGCAACATTTTTTCTGTAGCATTTAGGTTGAATATGTGTACGTGCATGTGTGTGTGTGTGTGTGTGTGTGTGTGTGTGTATGTATGTATGTATGTATGTTTGTGTATGCATATAATTTGAAAAGGAGACTAATTTCCCACCCAATTTGGATGATGCTACTGGCTAGCTTTGGTTTGTCTTCCAATAGTTCATTTATTAATCTCCAGTGTGACCATGCTCAAGTGACAGGAACATTAAGAGCAGGAACCTAGTGGGAGGTCACTGAGGCCATTTCAGAAGGAACTAAAGCAGCTTTCATGGGATTCTGGGTTAGTGCTCAAGAGAAGGTTTCTATGTAAAGAACAAACCTGGATCCTCTCCCTACCCTGAGTTCTTGTCTTTGTGATGGTTGGGTCCCTTCCTCTAGCACACACTCCTCTCATTGTGGTGGCATCCATACAAGGCCATCACTGGAGCTTAACCAGTGTCAGTGCGATGCTCTCAACCTCCAGGACCATGATCTAAACAGACCTCTTTCCTTTATAAAGTACTAAGACACATTATAGAAGCAAAATGGACTAACGCACATGCCCTTTCTTTACTCTCTTGCCTAACTGCTTTGGCTGGAACTCCAAGTACTATGTTGGATAAAAGTTGTAAGAATGGGGCATCTTTGTTTTGTTTATAAGGAAACCGTTTCCAGAGAAAAACTTTCAATTTTTAAAACAATATTTGTTTTGTGTGTATGAGTGTTTTCCCTGCTTATATGTCTGTGTACCATGTTCATGCAGCGCCTGTGGTGACCAGAAGAGGGCTTCAGATCCTCTTGGTCTGGAGTTACAGACAGTTGTGAACTGCCATGTGGGTGCTGGGCATCAAACCCAGGTCCTCCGCAAGAGTAGCAAGTGCTCCTAACCAGTGAGTCCTCTCTCCAGACCCAGCTCTCAACTTCTCACGGTAAAGTATAGTGTTAACTCTGAACTAGCTCCTTGTGACCTTTATTTCTGTTGAGATACACATTTAACTTGTTGAGAGTTTTTAATGGAAAGGGATGTTAGCATTTGACAAATGCCTTTGCTGCACCTGTTGAGATGTTTGTGTAGGTTCTGCCCTTCGTTTTATTGATGAGGCATACACATTTATTCTTTCATGTACATTGACTCATTCTTGCATCTCAGATACAAATCAGTTGACCATCGTAGGTGATCTTCTCAATGTGTTGTGATATTTGTCTTACTTATATGTTGTTGAAGGTTTTTGCATTTATGCTCATAGGAGATCTTGAACTGTGATTTTTCTTATAGCATGCTGTCTTGATTTGGTATTGGGATAATACTAATCTTATAAAATGACTATGTAAATATTCCCTCTTCAATTTTTAGAAGAGTTTAAAGTGGTATTTATTTTTTTAAATGTCTAGTGGAATTCAGCAGTAAAGCCATCAGGTCCAGAGATAGTCTTTGATGACAGAATTTTTATTACCAGCTCTATATCCTTGCTTATTATTGTTCCATTCACATTTTCTATTTAGTCATGGTTTGGTCTTGCTGGGTTATGTTGATCTAGGAACTCATGCATTTCTTTCAGCTAATCTAATTTGTTGGCATATAATTGCTCATATATTGTTATGGTTCTTTATACTTTTGTGATATCAGGTGTAATGTCTCCTCTTTCAATTCTGATTTTTAAAAAATTTTCTGTTTTTAAAAAACAACTTTTAATTTTGTTGGTCTTTTCTATTGTTTTTCTAGTCTCTGTTTTACTTATCTATTTTCTCCAATCTTTAATAGTCCTTAGAATAAGAACTTTGGGCTTAGTTTGCTTTCATTTTTTCTCTTCCTAGTTCCCTGAGTTGTTACATTAGATTGTTTACTTGGGATTTTTTTTGGACTGGTTTATTGCTATAAGCTTCATTCTTTAATTGCTTTTGCTGTGTCTCAAAAGTCTTGAAATATTATGTTTTTACCTTTGTCTCAAGAAGTTTCTGAATTTCTCTCTAAATCTCTCCTTTGACCTGTTGTTTATTTGGGGTCATCTTATTCACTTTCTAGACAGTGTTAGTTACTTTTCTTATGGCTGCAACAGAATGCCTAACAGAGCAACTTAAAGGAGGAAGGGCTTATTGTGACGCATGATTTGAAGGGACAGCCCATCGAGATGGCAGTCAGGACAGCAGGAGGAGAAGCGTGCAACAATGAATGCTGCTTCTCAGCTTTCTCACTTGTTTGGAACCCACCCTGTGGAAAGGTGCCTCCTATATCCAGGGTAGATCTTTCTACCTAATGAACCTGATCTAGAAAACTCCTCACAGACATTTCCAGGCATCTCTTTTTATGATGATCCTAAATCCCATCACACTGACAACCAAGATTAACCATCACACAATCTCAGAGAGATTTTAGCTTATTTTGGCAGAAGCTTTGCTCGTAATGATGGAAGCATGCAGCATCTGCTTGTTCATGCTCAAGAGGAGGCAGGAATCTCAGGCTAGAACTGGGGAAAGGCAGAACCTTCAAAGACTCACCTATAATGACTAGCTTATGGCAGGCAGGCCCCACCATCTAAAAGATCCCCAGCTTTCATCACAGTGCCACAAGCTAGGGACAAAGTGCTCAAAACATGAGTGTGTGGGGGCATTCCAAACTCAAACCCTAATTTTGAATTTTCTAAAATTCCTATTGTCTTTTAATTTTATAGCTTTGTGACTGAAAAAGATGCTTGAGGTAATTTCAGTCTTCTGAAATCGTTGAAAACTTGAGTCCTAACAAATGACCTGTTCTGCGCACACTTGGGAAGAATGTGCATTCTACAGCTGTTGATAGCATGCTCTCCACCTCAAAGGTTCATTTCTGTAAAATACAGTTCAAGGCCTGGCTCTAAAAATACATCAGTAACTGATTTTTGTGTGTGGTTTGATGAGATAAGGAGGTTGTGGTTAATTTTTATCTATCTGGATATCTCATTGACTGAGCATGATTTTTAAAATGATCTTTCTTTTTCTCTGTATAATGAGAATTTTGTCTCATTTCTGATTTTCTGGGGGAAACATTTGAAGGTTTGTCATTAGTGTTGTGATAACGCTGTCTGTTTGGAGATCTTTACAAGTCAGAAAACTCTAAGTCTACTTTGTTGAAGACTTAAAATTAGAACTTGGTTTTCTAATTTCCAGGAGTTTTTTATTCTTAGGTGAGCATAGGTTTCTGTCTCTTTTGTCCATTGATGTGCTTTCTTTAATCAGATGTTAAACTCTACCCGGGGATGATGAGAAACTTAATTCTGGCATAATCTTATTTGAGAATAATGAATTATTCTTACTACATGATAACTGGGTTATAAATGTTAGTTTATAATTTTCCCATCATGGTCAAAAGATAAAGTGCTCTGCATGGTTTGGAGGTTATTCTAAAGACAGGAGAGAACGGATTCCTCTTTTTCTACTCCCTAAAAGGACACCCATCAGGTTTAGTTCACTTGTTCTTTGCATGTGCAGAAGAATATACTAGTGAAACTAATTTGGGCCAAAGCATAATTTTCTTTGGGGGAATGATTTTCATGGTGGATTCAATTTCATATCATAGTATTAAAAAGAGTCTTGCTTGCTTTTTAAATTAGTTTTGTAATTTAGCTTTTTGCTTAATTTGTCCATTTGATTGCAAACAACACATTTATATACATATAATAAACAAATTAGATAGAAATATATTGTAATATATATTCATATGGTGCTGTTACTTTCTAATGTCTAGTGATCCCTCATTTTGAGTCCTGACTGTGATTATATGTGGTTTCCCACTTAGCATTCTTGATTAATTTATTTATCAAGTCACTGACCTTTTCAATGCTGATTTTGGGCTGCCTTAGTGGTAAAACAAGAGATTAGCAGGCAGGAGTAATGAGCTGTCTAATTTACTGTGGGTTAATCTCTTGTTTTAGGAAATTCAAATGCTACAAACAGTTTACACTATTGTTATGAAGAGCAGCTGAATGTCCCCCTCATCTCTCGCTCTCTACATATTGTCCGGCTGTGGGTTTCTGCGTTAAATGGGATGTCTTCCTTAAATCTCTCTTCTCAAGGAGCAGTGAGGAGGCAGAAAGATTGTAAGGGCCAGAGGTGGTGGAAGACTCCAAGGACACAGTGTCTTCCAGACACAGCAGGGCTGACAACACTCGCAGAGACTTCTGGACACTCACAGAGCTTGTGACAACATACACAAAACATGCATAAGTTCAAAACAGACAGAAGCATAGCATTGAGAAGGGGAAGTGGAAACAAGTCCCCAGCCCTAACCAAGAAGCTATTTGCAGTTGATAGTTGCTGCAAAAGGGGAAAAAAATCAGCCTTCTCTCTCCAAGGCTAGACTGTTCCCAGGAGTAGTTGGTCAACACAAAACAAACTCCATGTTCGTTTGTTTTGTGGGGAGGTTGTATCATTTTGTTTTAGTCAGGTTTTTTTTTAAAGACTTATTAGATTTTTTTTGTATGTTTGCTTTGATTTTATGAGAGAGGGAGAGAGAGAGAGAGAGAGAGAGAGAGAGAGAGAG
>CABHPQ010169163.1:0-29986 GCA_902168405.1 Peromyscus aztecus | reverse complement strand
GAGAGAGAGAGAGAGAGAGAGAGAGAGAGAGAGAGAAACATGAAGTTGGGTGGGTAGGGAGGTAGGTAGAATCTGCAAGGAGATGGAGAAGGGAAAACGTATATTGTTTTGCATACACAATATATTATATGAAAAAATGTGTATATGTGGGTTCACGTTTATTTATTTGGGGGTGCATTTACACACATGCATGGAAGCCAAAGGATGACCTCAGGTTTCATCCTCAGGAATGCTATCAACCTCCTTTAAGACAGGGTCTTTGACCGATTAGTCTGGTGTTCACCAATTAGCTAGAAGAGCTGGCCAGCAAGCCCTTGAGAGCACCTGTCTCTGTCTCCACACAGATGGGATTACAAACATGCATCACCACGCTTGGCAGTTTCTTCAGGTTCTGGGGATTGAAATCGAGTCCTAATGCTTCTGAGGTAAGATTTTACGATTGAGTATCTCTTCAGGCATTTGACTATTTTTATAGATTTCAATTGTCTAATAAGTTTCCCCCCTTTCCTCCCTCTTTCCAAAGCTATTTTCTCAATAGCTCTCTCTATTTTCTCCAGTGTTTGACTCATGATGACCCTTACTATGCTAACTCTGGTATCTGGTCATCAGTTTTGTTCCCATCCCTTTGCTATGTTGTTTATTTTTGCCTAGACTTTTGGTCTGTGTCCTTAGCATATTATACAATGCATAAAGATCAAGACTGTCGCTCAGCTGATTCTCTTTGATGGCTAGTCCCCATTTAAACGAATAAATCAGAGATTGGCTCTTACTGTAGCTGCCCTTAAGTTTGGGTCAACCCAGAGCCTGGTGGGATTTAGGCAAACAGTTCCACTCCATGGGCTTAGAGAAAAACAAACAAACAAACTCACCTTCTCTCTTTGAAGCATTTTATTGAAGCACACTATTTCAGAAAACTCTTCCTTTTAAAGATGGTCTATGTCCTAATCTACTCCCTGAGCTATTGCAGAAATCTTCATTGTGTTTTACCGAGTCTTTGCTCTGTGGTTTAAACTCCTAGCCACACAGCTTAAGAATTCAACAAAGGTCTTAAAGAAAAACTGGGCATGTGTTTGAGGATTTTCAATTTCAAATTTGTCTTTCTAACCACCACACACTCTGCTGGGTTCTCTGTTCCTTTGCAGAAAACCTACATCCGGGCAAAGCTTGCATTTATGGTCTCTGCCCTGGAGAAAAATCAATTACAGAGGCTTAGCACAACTTTCAACTATTCTCGGCTCGTGTCTGTCTTCACCTTTGAGTTCTCATTGCTTCACCAGCTCTGTGATGGATTTAAGCAGATTTTATTTATTTATTTATTTATTTATTTACTTATTTCACCATTTTTCAAGCTCTTTTACTTTCTGTGGAAGTTCTGATTTGTTTCAAACCAACCTTATGCCCAGCACATAGGTATTTTGAGAAGAAAAATAACTCACAGAGAAAATTCTGGAAATGAATGCTCTAGAAATGGATTGAAGGAGACTTCAAGTGACACATGACATTTCAGAGGGTGTCAGAGTGACTCTGGAGGGTAGACAGAGACAAGCAGGAAGAAGGGGGCCCGGTGACACCTCGTGGATTTGGGAAGGAGGGCTGGCTTTTAGCTCCTTTTCTAGCCAAGTAATGCTCTCTGTGGCTGACCCTAGGTCTCAATCCATTCGAGCAAATGGCCTCTGCCAATAAATATTTGTTGAATAAGTAAGAGTTAAAATAGGTAGAAAGAACAACCCTTAAGACAGTAATGTTCAACTAACGGTAGAAGTAATCAAGATCTTCTGTTTGCATTAAAATAAGATCCATCTTAAGCTTTATGAAGCACTTACTGAGAGAGATGAGACCTACTCAACCTCAGACAGCAATGGCCATTGGCCATATACTGGAGACAGAAAATGAGGGTTATGATATGATGGGGGGGGGATTTGTATGCACCATCTAGAAACAGCAGGGAAATCTCAGAAGAGAGACAGGAGTACCACTCTGCTAAGAATACTTACTTCCTTTCTGAGGATGTACCCCCTAGGTATCATACCCAGACTGTCAACCAACTGTCTTGGTATAGAGGGACTCATGAAACTCCATGTCCCACACATTTTGGTGACGGTTGGAGATCTTACCTGTGAAGTGCTGGGCCCCTGACGCTTCAAGGGCTGGGACCCTGATGTGCCATGTGGCTTAAAGAAAGTGCCTTTAGACACAGATACACATTCTAAGAGTGAGAGGATATGGGAGAACCATGAGAGTCCGTAATGCCAGGCACAAAGCTTAGGGTTAGAAAAACAATGACAGTAGCCCATAGAAGTGTCTTCTCAGTGAAGTTTTGGCTGAACACTTTTCCCCAGTTCATTGAAACTCTTCCCTTTAAACAATGTTTTTGATATAATTTTTTTCTATCTCCATTAACGCCCTGCCCCTGCGCACTGCTACCACCACACTGGTTACCTCTGCGATTCCCTGAGTTCTCAAATGCCAGTGCTCTCTCCTTTGAGAATCTCTCTCCCTCCCCAGGGCCCTGTGCCTCTCCCCACTATCTGCACTTGATTTTCTTTTTCCAACTGTTCTTCACCCTCTACTAGACTCGAAAAGCTTCTCGTTTGAGAAGGATGGCATTTCTCCTGCTTCCCACTGTCTTCTCTGCCTTTAGCAGGGCTCAGAGCGCAGTAGGCATCTGATAGTATCGATGTAAATAATGAACCCTAGTTTAAGTCACCAACTCTGCCTTCGAAAGTTTGCCCTACAGAGTGTTTCAGACTGATTTCTGACAAGCACTCTGTCCCAGTTACAGTTCTTGGTGCTTCAAGTAAGCCGACGGGGCTCCTTACAATACTCTCGCAGAGCAGATATGTGTAGGTCCATTCAACACTGAGAAAACTGATGCTCAGAGAAGCTACCTTATTTGTTCAAGGTGCTGGGGCAACCAGCGGAGGATATGAGGGTTGGAATCACATTCTTTTGCCTCCGGTACCCAGTCTCTTTGGATGACACGGCGTGACTTCCGCATTTAAGGTTCCATGAATGCAAGACCCGTTCGTGGATGCAACCATTTTCTCTTCGTGTTGGGTTCCCCACAGCCCTTAGTTCTCTGTTCATAGTCTTGTAGGATCTAAAAATGAGCAGACACACATTAGTGCCGGAGAAGGCTTCTGAAACCCTGAGAGTGATCTACAGCCACTTGATCTATCTCCCCCCATCCCCCACCCCCCAAACAAATAAGTAAGCTTCCGGTGGCGCTCTCCTTTCTGACGTACCATTTCGTTTGTTTTTGTTAATTCCTCGCAGATGTTCTTTCCTCTGTAATCTCCTTCCCTGTAGGTGATAGTTGGCATAGCTCACATCTGTTGAAATATCTGCCCTGCCCAGGGAAATAGCCAAATAAGCTGCAGTGCTCAGCAGTAACAATAAAGTCGGGAGAGCAATAAAAAGATGGTAATGCCTTAGGGTGGAGACAGCATTCCTCCAATCCCTCCCTGATTCATCTGCTTTGAACTGGGCGCATCGGGATCCAGGGCATCTTTTTGCCTCTGTGCTTCTGCTCAACAGCTCCACATGGGCGCATGCGGGAATGGGTTCCATAGCTAGTCCATGAAAGTCAATTGTGAAAAGACAAATGCCGGACTCTGGTCACCAGTCCACTGCCATGTCCACATTTCTTCTTCCAAAGTGATGCCTGGGGCTTCTATTGCAATATGTGCTTGTGGAAACCTTACAATGTTACTATTATTTTTTAAGTTGTAGTGTGTGTGTGTGTGTGTGTGTGTGTGTGTGTGTGTGTGCATCTTATCTACAAGAATGCTTGCTAGACTGGGATTCAGAGTCAGCATCTGTAAGAAGGGGGGCAAAATTATTTTAGTGGATCCCAGCATGAGTTCTCTGAATGTCTACAGTCCCAAATGCTAAAAAATACGTATTAAAGGTATTTGAACTTTTGTGGCTTCTCTAATAATCTGAATTATTAGAATTCATATTAGAAGAAGCGAATCATAACAAGTGATTATAATAACTGAATTACAACTAATGAATTTTTGAGGGGTGAGAAGCTGCACTGATAGGGTCTCCTTGGGCTTGCTAAAGCAAAAAAAAATATTGTTTCTCATAACTAACTACGAAGTATAGAAATAGACAAGTGCTTCAATGACATCATTGGGACTCCATGTTAGGGTGTCCAACTGTCCTGGTGTATCTAGGATCTTACAGGACTTAGTCCTAGATGCCCTCTCTATTGGGAAATCCCCTCAGCCCTGTATTATTTATTATTATCATTGGCCTGTATTATTTATTGACTTCTTTTCCCTGTTCTCCGGGCAAGAGCAAAGATGACTGTTGTCAACTATAGACTTCCATGAGCCTCACCACTAATGATCTCAGATAAGAAAAAGGGATTGGATCCGAAGAGTCCCAACAGTATTCTGAAGATGGCTTTATTTACCAATCTTGAGTAATGACTTCCTCCATATCCAGTGCTGAGCCTGAGAGACAGGGTATTTATTTGAATACCAAGTGGAGAAGGGAGCCATTTCAGTTAGAAATAAGCTCTAGCATCCAATTAGCTTCAAGGGAGAGGACTCTTAGATTGAAATTTAAGATATCCATGACTGATGATATTACACCTTTCATAGTTGTTTGACTTGAGCAGGCTAGTAAAGTGGAAAAGATGGATCCATGAGACTAAGGAAGGAGTGGACTTGAAAAGTGCTGGGTATGGTCATACACATCTATAATCTCAGGACTCAGGAGGCTAAGGCAAGAAGACTGCCATAAGTCTGAGGCCAGCCTGGGTACCTACAGTGTACCCAGTACACAGTGAGAACTTGGTTCAAAAAGGAAGAGGAGGAGGGAGAGGAGGAGGAAGAAGAGGAGGAGGAGGAAGAGGAAGGGAAGAAGAGGAGAGGAAGAGGAGGAAGAAGAGGAGGGGAAGAGGAGAAGGAGGAGGAGGAAGAGGAGGGGAATAAGAGGGGAAGAGGAGAAAGAGGAGGAGGAAGAGGAGGAGGAGAAAAGCCTTAGAAAAGAGCAGCCCAGGCTAAAGTGGTAGAAGCAAAGTCGTGAGTGGTTTCCAGGTTCTAAGCATGGGGGATGGGACCCTCAAGTACACCTGGGACATCTGGTCCCTTCACTCCTTACTGTTTTTCTACACAAGCAAAGACTGAATATGAGTATTTAGATCAGTTTAAGTGGAGAGAAAATCCAGTTCTCAGGAACAGGATAATTACAGGACAGTAAGAGTATCCTGTGATCTGTCTAGAGGTGAAGGGTCTAGACAAGATTCTTCTCAAAGCTGACAACATAAACGTCCCTCTCTAAGGAACACCTCAACTTCTTCAGTTAGTGTGAAGAATCAACCGCTCTAACACCCACCACTGAGAAGTGCCAGTGACCATGGGCTGACTTCATTCTTGGCTTGCTTAGAGCTGGCCCTGGCTCAATCATCTTTCAAAACCAGTGGTTAGAGCATTGGCTCAAGGTTTAGTATTAAAGCTAACAGAAGCATTAGTTGGGTTTGGCTTTTCTCTTTTCCAAGCATTGGTAGGGAAGTGCTCACTGAATGCCTGACTGAAGGTTGCAGTGCCTTTCCAGGTCCCACACCTCTACTCATACACCTCGCTGTCTTTGTCTCAGCTGTATTGACTCTGCCTTCTAGCATCTGATCTAATATTCTTGTGTATCTGTTAACTGACAAGCATAAAGGAGCATAGTCCACAGCAGGTCTCTGAAGACTGCTTTTGGCTGAATCCCTGGGACTTAGAACAATGCCCAGTTTCGGTGAACATTGTCATAATCAAAACGGAGTCACTTGACAAGATCACATTAAGGTCAGAAGTTTATGAAGGAAGGAATCATGTTCACCTGTGTTTGCCAGAAAGAACTGTCCCAATATACCCTACTGAGGTACTTCACTGCACAAAATCTATTGCAACCTGATATGGAAGGTACTTCTGCAAGAACACCTGTCCAATAACAGTCTAACCTCAGACTAGTGTCTCCATGGTTACTGATCCTTAAACACCATTGGCTGTTGGTGCAAATTAACTTATATGTCCTCCTCACTGTGCCTCCCAAAGTTTCCTTTTGCCCTGTCCTTTTTGAAGTCAACCTCGGTTTCCATGACAGGCATCTCCTGCATGACAGCTTTGCTTGCTTATCCCAAACATTTACCATTTTTCTTTATAGAGACTTTCTTTGTTATTTAATCCACACAAGAGATATTTCTGAAATAATGAATGATATTAATTTATACACAGAGGATTTGGGAAAGTGTCAAACACATATTTAATACTCAAAAATGTTAGTTGTTGAACTTCGACAAAGTAGAAAGATGTAGTCTGGGTTTTTAAAGTTAAAATACAGAAAATAGGACTTCCTTTTCATGATAGTTTAGAAGTAAGGCAGCCACTCAATCCCTAGCACTCTCTGCTGCTCACATCTCTGTTTCATCCCAGCCCAGATCACTTAGTTCTCTGCATGCTGTCACCAGAGAGCATCTAAGTAAGCATGTGTAGAATTTCCAGAAAGGCAATGATGATGTATTCTGCTTATGAAGTCTGAAGATGTGAATCGGTGGCCTATAAAGACATTTTGATAAAGAGGAAGGCTCCAGATCTTGTTTGTGCCATCAGAAGCTTGCAGCCCTCAGGGCACAGTGGAAAACAATAAAATGAAGTCGTATTTTCTGGTCTAAATAGGCTTACCCTCTCCTGCTTCTGAGCTAATCTTTGGACCCATGTCTTACTGGTTGGTTTGAGGTTCCCTGGCACTCTGTGAATTCTGCTATATAAACCAGAATGCTTTGAGGCTCCCTTTCTTTGTCTTCCTCTTCCCAAAGCAGACACAGTTAGATACCAGGATGGAAGGAAGTTCTGCTCTTACCCATTACTGTATGAAACATGAGTAAATTGCTTTACATGCACTATCTTCACCAGGCTGCCCAGAAGACAGGGAGATGAGATGTTTAGAGAAAAATCCAAAAGCTTTCAGTATTGACCACAAAGTTGACATAACAAGCAGAGAATACAGTGGAAAGCCTCTACCATTAGGAAGAGTTGGTTCTTGGAAAACAAGCTGAAGAAGTTGGCCCAGAATGATGCTGGGGAAACAGCATCTTGGGACTCCCCAGGGACCTCACCACCTCAGTGTGACCATTTCATATCAGGCTAGTAGGAGTTCCAAGGGTGCAGCGTAGGTCAGCCTATTTGTCCTTGGCTTGTTTGTCCCAGTTGGGCTCCTAAACTTCCTGTACATATAGATGACTTCCTCTGTGGAAAGTGGGAGCCAAGAAGAATTCACAGGTCCCAACCTAGTTAGGATCACTCTGCACAACTTGAGGCCATCACAGAGAAGATGATGGCTCCGTTATTCATTCATGTGCACAGATTTGTGGGGCACGGGGCTGGGTGGTAGATACAATAACAACAGTAATGAAGTAATGAAGTGATCATGTGTGCTCTCTCGAAGGCTTCACTAAAGAGTTGATTTAATTTTCACAGTTTTCCCACAAGGCAGATAGATTTTTTCATATTGTACAACTGGGGAAACTGAGTCTAAGTAACTACACCATAGTCTTCTACACCTGGTATGTAGAAATAAAACTGTAATCTAATCTGCCTTTGTGATCTTAAATATTTTAAGACTGAAATTGTGTGTGTGTGTGTGTGTGTGTGTGTGTGTGTACCACATGTGTGCAGGTGCCTGCAGAGACCAGAAGAGGGCATCAGATCCCCTGGAGCTGGAGTCCTAGGAGCTTGTGAGACAACCAACATGGGTGCTGGGAATGGAACTTGAGTCTTCTGGAAGAACAGCAAATGCTCTTAACTACCGAAGCCTCTCTCTCTTCAGTTCCTGTTTGTGTTTCCAACCACCAGAAGTATTAGAGCAAAACTCAACACTCAAAACATTCACAGCCTACTGAGGAAAGGGATGAATGAACATAGGTGTAGTGTGGTGCCTGCTACAATGTTGATTGATTTTAGTCTCTGTGACTGCCCTAGCAGGAAATCTGTTGTCTGACGCTTTGTGATGTCACCAAGTGCCTCAAATATGCTCAGCAACAGGGTTTCTAAACTTTGAGGGCTGGAGGTGTCCAATGAGTTGTGGTATATAGAATTACACCAGGTGCCAGGAGCCCAGACTCTAGCTGCAAATCTGGAAAATGTCTCCTGCCATTTGCCTTGCAAACGTCATCGGACTACAAAGTTGCTCCGAGGTGAAAATCACTGCTCTACAAGAACTACATTTTTTTTTGTTTTTGCTTTTTTTGCATAGAAAATGGTTTATTTGGCTTAAATATCCAGGTCACAGTCTATTGAGATAAGTTAAGGCAGGAACTCAAGCAGAAGCCATGGAAATATGTTACTTTCTGCCTTCCTGCCCATGTCTCATTCAGTATGTTTTCTTCTTTTTTTTTTGAATTTTTTTCTTTATTAAGAAATTTTCTACTCACTCCACATACAATCCACAGATTCTCCCCTCCTCCCTCCCCCACCCTCACCCCCAGCCCTCTTTCCTGAGCCACCCTGCATCCCCACATCCCCCAAATTGAGGTCTCTCATGGGGAGTCAGCAGAGACCAGCCCACTGAGCCTAGGCAGGTCCAAGTTCCTTCCCACTGCACAAAGGCTGTGCAAGGCATCACACTGCAGGCTCCGGATTCCCAGAAGCCTGCCTATAGACCAGGGACAGGTCTCGATCCCCCTACCTGGGTGCCCCCCAAACAAGGAACTAAAAATTTAAAAGGCAGGTATCATGGCTTGCTTACCATGTTATTTCCCACTATCCAATCCAACTTATTTGTGTTTAAAAGATGCTTAACCGTATAGCAGCAGAGTATGAAATCCTTGAGTCTCGTGTGTGTGGGGGGGGGGGGGGAGGTGTGGGGGGGGGGTGCATGTGTGGGGGTGTGTACACAAATGTGTGGAGGTCAGCAGTCAGTGTTGGGCATCTTCCTCTGTCACTCTCCACATGATTGTTTTGAGACAGGATCTCTCTTGAGCCCAGTGTTCAGTTGATTAGCCAATCTTCCTGGGCAGCTATCTCTGAGGACCTGTCTATCTTTGGCCCATCCCTCCCCTCAGCACTAGGGTAACAGACACATGCCACCACACCCAGATATCTGGCTTTTGATAGGAGTGCTGATGATCCAAACCTAGGACCTCATGCTTATACACTGAGCATTTTAGTGACCCAACCATGTCCCCAGCCCAAATCTATATTCTCTTAAGCTCCCACAGAGCAGCCCCTAGGGCGGACCATATTATCAACCACAAGGAAATCTCAAAAGGTGTAAAAGAATAAGAATCATCAGATCTAGGTTTTCTAACCACAATAGAATAAAATGATAAATCAACAAAACAGGAAGAAATATTAGGAATAACACTTGGTTAACACATTTCAAAATGCCCTGTAGGTGTAAGAAAAGAAAAATCACAAGAAGGAAATATCATGAGCTGAAAAAACATGAAAAATGCAACATATCAAAATGTATGGCAGGCATTTAAAACAGTCCTTAGATAGATATGCATAGATTGAAAAGCTTATATTCTAAAGAAAAATGTTAAAATGTCAATAATCTAAGCTTCTAGCCACCCCCTCCCTGCAAAAAAATAACCAGAAAGAAAAGTAGAAGAAGGAAAAAAAACAGGGATGGGAGTGGAAATCAGAGAGACAGAAGCAGTGGAAGAGCTTGTGTGCTACAGTGGATTCTGGAAAAAATCACAAAATGCATAAACCTTGAACTGTGTGTACTATGAACAAGGATACACACAGATTATCAAACCCATGTACGGCATCATTCACTATAATCACTACAGAACCGATAGAAATTTTGCCTGCTCTTGGGACCCTTTTCCTCCTGCTGGGTTGCCTTGTCCAGCCTTGATATGAGGCTTCATCCCTCATCTCATTGTAACTTGTTATGCCATGTTAAGTTAATATCTCTGGGAGGTCTGCTCTTTTTTTTTTTTTAAGGGAAATGGAAGAGGGGTGGATCTGGGGGAGAGGGGAGGTGGAAGTGAGACCTGGGAGGAGTGGAGGGAGGGGAAACTGAGGTTGGGATGTAATGCATGAGAGAAGAATAAAAAAAGAAAAAGAAATGGAAACATCAGGAACTGAATAATAATAATAGTGATGCTCATAATGAGCTCAGTGGTTAAGAGCATTGGCGGCTCTTCCAGAGGACCTGGGTTTGATTTCCAGAACCCACATGGTGGCACAAAACCATCTGTAACCGTAATCTAGAAACATTCAATTTTAATAAGCGAAGTTTTTATTTTAAATTACATTTTATTTGCTTTTTAAAAATTATGTGTGTACAAGACCATCTTGGTATGAGTATATAGGTCAGAGGACAATATTCAAACATCGGTTCTCTCCCTCTGTGTGATTCCCGGGGAGCGAACTCTGGTCTTCAAGCTTGGCAGCAGAGACCTTTGCCCACTGAGCCTCTCCCTCACCCTAAATGAAGTTTTTTGGTACAGTGACTTACTATGTAGTCCAGGCCTTAAGCTCACAATCTGTCTCAGCTTCCCAAGTGCTTAAATCACAGGCGTGTGCTACCACTCCTGGAAACAATAAAGGAATTTTATGATATTTAAATTCTACCTCAGTGAAGTTCCCACATATATATATTGCTAAGTGTGATGGCACACACCTTTAATCCCGTCCTCAGGAGGCAGAGGTAGGCAGATCTCAGTGAACTCAGGGCCGCCTGGTCTACAGAGTGAGACCTTCTCTCAAAAGAAAAAAGGTTTGTAGTAACTTTGTAATGAAACAAACTACGTCACTTAGATTCAGAACTATTACTTTGTCTTTGCCCTATTTCTGTGAGAGTCCAGGAAGGTCTGAAGATAGGCCTTTGGCATGTGTGTTTATGATTCCTGGCTCCTGATTCTGTGGCTAAATGATTTCCCTGAAATTCAACAGCTTGTACTCTCAGCTCACTTTAAATTCTTAAACCCCAGGGGCAGAGGAATCAAATGGGGAAATGTACTGTAACTCCCCAACACATGTTCATCTTCAGCTACCAAAGAGGCCTGGAATCCCAGGTGTTTTCAAGGTAATCTGCAATATAAATGCTGGAAGGAACCATGGGCTTTCTTCCATAGTTGAAGGATTTCAAAGGGTGATCCATGAGCCACCTGCATTGGAATTACCTGAAGACACACTCCTGTCTTTAAATCTGTCGATAAAAAGATCCTTGAACTCGCTCTAGAGTTCACAAATCAGCTACTGATGGATTCATCACCTCTGGTGAGGTTCCAGCAACAATCTCAAGATCAGCATTTCTGATACGCCCCTGGGCATTTTTAATGAAGATTAAATTTAAGAACTATTGATCCAGGACTGACTTTCATCATTTGTGAAATGAGGAAATCACACAAGACTTATTTCAAAAATAGTTTCTAAGAATTATAGTCTTTTGTTCCTTTTCCTTGAATCCTGTATTTTCCTATATTTTTAAAAGCCTCTAGTTTTTCTCTGATCAGATATTTAACTTTTTTTCTTTTTTGAGACATGGTCTCATGTTGCCCAGGCTGGCCTCAAACTTGCTATGTAGTTGAGGATAAACTTGAACTTCTGATTCTCTTGCTTCCACTCACATCTTGCTAGTATTACAGATGTGTGCCAACAACACCTAGTTTACCTTGGGCTTGAACCCAGGGCTTCCTGCATGCTAGGTAGACACTCTACCAACTGAGCTACATCCTAACTCTAGATCTTTAACTGTATCCTTACTCCCTTGCAAAAGGCTGAGTCCTTTCATGTGCCAGACATTGTTAAACGATCTGTTCTTCCAGTCTTTGTAGATGGTGTCTCCTATCCACCCCTAGAGCAGGAGGTGAGATTTGTGAGTGGAACTCAGTACTGAATAGAGTGGACATGCCTGGGACAGATGTGGAATGCAGATCCCACTTGCTACCATGCTCCCAGGGACTTCACCATTCTGTATGTACCACCTCTTACTGACGATTCAAGAGAGCCTTGTCTATGGATACAGTATACAGTCCCTGGAGTTCTGGGTTCAAATTCTACACAGTGGTTTGACAAAACCCTTTGATGTCTCTATTCCTAGTCCTTATCTGTAAAAGTGCATAAAAGTATTCCTAACTCATAGATTGTTAAAGGATAGGTGAGTCTATATCTTTAAAGGGCTCTGAAGAAAAACCTAGTGTGTGGTAGATAGCATGCAATTGCATGCTAAATAAATGTCCACATTCAGGTTGATTTCAGACACTACTTTTATAGTTCTGAGATGTCTGGGAAGTACTTGGGGACACATGTAAGGTACATATGTTTGTTTCATGTTTTAGTATTTGGGATATCTCATTATATACAGGCATTTCAGAAGCTTTACTCGAAGGAGACTCAGATCGCAGCATGCGGTTTGGTTCATGCACGGGTATACACATGAGTGTGTGTGTGTGTGTGTGTGTGTGTGTGTTGGATGTTGGAGTGGGAGGGATGAGCAGGGCCTTACCCTGTAATGAACCAGGCCATCCTGGACAGTAAAAGGCGGTGAACAAGGCAGGGTGACAGGCTATCTGGAGCCTGGAGCCTTGTTACTGTTCTTCCTGAGTGTCTGCTGTAGACCTCATCACATCCGACTCTTCATCATGCCCAACCCAAGGCTCGGCAGCCAGGGCCCAGCAATTGCAATTGCACACGTGTCTCCCACATCATCGCAGCTGATCTACTCCAGAGGGTCAAATAGGCCAATTTCCCACATCCTGTGCGTCCCTTTATTTAAAAGCAGCAAATGACCAGCCCGGTGACACCCCTGTGAAAAATTTTCCATGAACTTAGGGGCTAAAAACCTTCCTTTATTTAATTTCACCTTAATTGCATCAATTAGGCTCCTTTCGTGTTTGCTCAACAAACTCTTTTGTTTCTTTCACTCAGCTCAGAGCAACAGCTGCCAAGTGGAGTCTTTGTTCTGGGAGCCTTTCCGAATGGTCTTCACACCAACCCTGTTTGTTTTCCTCAGGCCTTCTCCTAACAAACCTGAAGAAGTGTGGCTATTAAGCCTCAGAGGGCAAACTTAGTTGCCAGCTGCCATTTACCCCACCCCCATCAAGTGCCCAGAAAAGAAATAAGGCCTTTCTTCTCCGCTCTGAAGGGAAAATGATTGCGTTAGGAGAGGCTTCTGGAACCATCAGGTATCTTGAATTTCCCTCATTGTCTCTCCCTGTGACGGCTCCTTCCCTTATCCAGCCCCCAGCATCTCCTGGAACATTTGCTCTTTCAGGCAGGCCGGAGAGACATCCTGTATCTCGCCTCCTTGCCTCCAGAGCTGTCCTAACGCCCCACACTCCCACAGCTGTCAGAGACCTGCAATTCTAAAGTGAGGCCAGGCAAATGACGCCATTGCTCTCAGCCCTGGGCTGGAACCGTCCCCCACCTTCTCTCAGAATCCAGGGAATTCTGTTTACCCCTAGACTTGCTGCCTCAAGTTCTTCAGTCTTGATTCTGATTTCTCAACCCCTGGAACCCACTTGACCAAGGCAGTTGCCATTAAGCCCCCTCCCTCCTTCTCTTTGGAAACCATTCTTCTAGTAAGGGAAGAGGTTATTTCTCCTATCTCCCCAGATCTGGGCTAGCTGTGGTTTCCCGCTTGATTATTAAGATCCAAAAGAAGGATGTTCAAAACCTTCCAACCCTAGAATATAAGAAGCTTGCTGACTTCTACCTGGGCCTTTTGGAATAGTCTCTTTGAAATATTTGCTCTGGGGCTGCTGGATGCCATATAAGAAGTCCAGTTACCCAGAGATTGCCATATTCTGGAAAACATAAGTCATGTGAAAAAGCCCTAGACAGTAAGTCCTGGTGAGGGAAAGAAGTCAATAAATATCAAGGCATCAGAGTTATCCATGAAGAAGCCATCTTGAAAATAGACGTTTAGCCCCAGCCACACCAGTTGACACCAAATAAATGAGAGATGAACCAGCCCAGCCAAGCCCTTCCACATTCTTTAAGCACAAAATTAGAATTAAAAAAATTAAACACTGTTTGGGAGGCATATTTTTAATACAGCAACAGACAAGCAGGCAAACATTTCTTCAAACGCATCTTTCAGATCTTCCTAAAGCCCATTCAAGGCTATTGCTCAGATTCCCATCTCACTGTCGTCCCTACACCTACTTTCTCTGTCTGTGGTAGCTTTCCACTCTTCCTTCTTGCTTTTTCCTTAAAATCCAAACAGCACTTACATTGGCTAGAATTTTTATCTCAGTGCATGATGATTTCTTTCTAAGTCACTCAACAGATAAGTCCTTAGGATGTGCCAAGCACGGAGATTTCAATGGTGAAGCATAGTCCCACAGTGCTGGTAGTTCTCTCTTCTATCAGGGCCTTCCATCCCGTTGGAAATGGCTCCTGCCTTTGTCTGATGATAAGCTACTGAGGGCAGAGGCTGCTGGTTCCTTCAAATTCTTCAGACCCAATACAGTGCTGGTACAAAGCAGTTGCTCAATAAACTCCAACCCAATGATTAAATGAATTGTGTCTTTGCATTGGTGTTTATACGACCAGTTGCCTTCAGATTTGGTTGAGTTCATCCAAGTTGATCTTTGCATAGCTCAGCTTCCTGAAGAGGGTGCAATGGGCAGAATACAGGGAGGGTATTGATGTCTGATAGCTGATGGCCTGGCTTGGGTACCCTACAAATTCAAATGCAACAAGAATGAGCAGTAGGAATGTTCCACAGAAGGGAATGCTCAGGGAAACCTTCCGTGCTGCTGGAGAGAGGTAGAGCTAGCAGGTGTAGCTTTCACATCTCGGCATGTTACAAGCACCCACCATGAATTCAGTGCCCCTGTCTCTTCCCTGGAGATAGCAAGCACATAAAACCACGGGAGGAGGCCAAGCTTCTATGGTTTTTGTTTTGATGTGAATATATCAAGTAAACAAGCAAACCAACTAGCTCTTAAAGTCAAAGCAATGTGCACTTGCCTGAGGCTAGCTTCAAAAGAAAGATTTATGGAGATCAAAAACTCCCTGTGTTTGTAGGAAGCTGCTTTACAGATCCATTTTCCCATACTCGTTATAGCTAAAGAGTCACTTGGAGGACCTGGCACTTCTTTGTCAATATGGCTCAGACAAAAACCAAGAGCACAGAGGACTAACATGTACTTGGCCCATTAATTTACCAAGAGGTGACTTTTCCTTTAACCGGAGACATTTGGTGATGACTGGAGACATTTCTGGTTATCACACTGGGATACGGAAAGAAAGCTACTGGCATCTAGAGATGCGTGTTAAAGATGCTGCGGAATGTCACACAGTGGACAGCGCTAGCCCACTACAACGACTCATCTGTGCCAATGCACAAACTGAGCCAAGGTTGAGAAACAGTGACACAGAACTGGAGCGTTCATTAGAACCACCCAGAAGCCGCGTTGAAACACACTGTTGCTTTGGTGGCTCTGGAGCAAGGCCCAAGAGGGTGCACTTTTAACCAAATCTCATGCTGGTTCTTGAGTCACAGTTTGAACTGCTGCTTTAGTGCTTCCCTTCTTGACACAGCAGAAGCTGAGGGTGTTTGTCTGTCACTGAAGCATGATGGGAAGCTCGAGGTAATAAGCCTCCATGCAGTTCTTTGGAAAGACTTTTCTGCCATTCAACAAGAATCTTTTGCTTCGGTCAATGAACTTCATTCTGACTCAGTCTAAGTGTTTACTGGGGAGGAACTGAGAAAAAATAAAATATAAAAACAGTAACACGCTTGGGGGAAAAAAAAACCGAGAACCTGAACCAGGAAGGGAAATTAGCAACTACTAGGGTCACTTTTTTGGCACATCTTACAGAAAGACTTGGAGAGCAGATGACAAAGGTTGATTCTCTGGAGGGGCAGCCAGACCCACAAAAGTTCAATTAGTAAGTCTTGGCAAATAAAGACAACAAACAATTTGGCAATAATAAATTAAAGCCATGCTTGGCTCCTACCCAGGCTCGATACTGTATCCCTGCCAGGCTTTGTGAAAGGATGGCTTTGAAGGCTTCTGAAAAGGGTCCATTTCTTGAACAATCCCCGCTTTTGTTCATAGCCTTTCTTGGCTTCTTGGTGCTCTTCTTCACTTGTTATGAAGGGCGCTCACAGCAGCGTCAGGCTTCAGCGTCCCAAGATGTTGTCGGTTCAATCCCCTCTTCCCAACTTGGTAAGAGATGCCCACTGCCCGTTTCTGCTATCACCTGTATAGAACTGCATGGGTGGAACCCACAGGCTGGGAGTCTGAAAGAGATGAGCTTTTTACCTTAAAAAGTCCATTTCTAGGGAAACAGACAACAAAGGCTACACATATGTACACATATGTAGACACCCAGTTTTATTTTGATCATGTTTTTCGGGTTGAGGAAGTTAAAAACATTGACACAGCACAGTGTGGGAGTCACATCTCTCTAGATTCAGTGCCCAGTACACAGAGGGAGAGTTAAGATATTAGCACAGACAATTAACATTGATGTTTAATGGTGAATGATCAGGATGTCAAATCAGAAAGGGTTGGCTTCATTTCACAGACAACGGGAGATTACTGGAGCTTCCAAGGTAGACTTTTGATATGAACAGCATTTTTCTTTGACATGAACAACAACAGTAGGTGTTCAGATTTGGGAGGCTGATACCAGATGGAAGAAAAAGAAGACTAGAAGATTATGCATCCATCCAGACACAAACTCATTCCATGGAATAGCAATTGTGCTTCCGGGGTTTAACAAATAGAAATCAGAACATAATAAAGTCCTAAAGGGGGGGCCTGCATATACAATCAAACCCAAATAAATTTCCATCAGTAGGAAAACAGATAAGCAGATGATGTGTTGTTAATGTGGTGGAAAACTCTTCAATAGCATGAAAAAGTGAACTGCTGGTGTATGACAAAAACTTGCTGGAGTTTCTCGGGGGATGAAGCATGTTATGATACTGGTAATTCTAGAAGCTGAGTGATAGTCACATGGGGGTTCATTTTACTTTTCTGTTTATTTTATGTACATTTGAAGTTTTCCATAGTATAAGGTATTTAATCACAGGCAATAGGTCTGGGTCAGGACATGGGAAGAGAAAAAACACAACAGATAAAAGGCATTGCAGGGATAGACTTCAAGCATCTTGGTAACTACTGCAGTGCAGGGTGCTGCTTTTAAAGACAGATTTTGAAAACAATGTATTTCAGTAGCAATGCTTTTAAGAAAGTAAGGAGCAGGTTTTGAAGGGAAAAGAGATGGCTTCTGCATATGGATACTATATGGGTTTTGAAATTAGACTGGGACGAAGAAAGATGACACTCAGCAAAGAGACAGAAAGGAAGAATCATCCTTTGTTGAGTGTTCTCTTGATTTAGGCATAAATTTCAATTATCCTATAGACTTGTGGCTCACTAAGCTGATGTCAAGTATCAGGTCAGGTAGGAGACATCCAAACTATCTGCATTGAATGCTTGCAACATACCAAGCCAAGCTCTCCCCACTGAAGCTACAGTCTAGCAGTACAGACAGATACATCAATGTATGTCCAATATGATATGATTTGTGTGCCAACAAAGACCTCAGGTCATGATGTGGAGTCCCAGAAGGGAGCTGTCAGCCAAGTCTGGTTGAAAAAGGAGATATAAACCTTAAGTGTCCTCAAAGACGATTCATAGCTCGGATGGAAACCATGCCAACAGGTGCATTGGAGTTTACAAACTTCTGAAACCCTATATGATTGCTACTTCTCAATTTAGTAGTATTCATATAATTATAGACTTCTAGAACCCTGAATTAGACTCCAGGGAATAATTGTTAGTCACCTAGTGTGTTAAAGACATTATGTTATGCAGTATGGAGGAATTCAGATTTGAAAAATGAAAAGACTGGTAACTTGCTCTACAAATTCAATTTAAAACATCATGAAGAAAGAGATGGTGTGCAACCAGATCACCGAACAACCTGCTCACTTTACAGATAAGGACAATAAGTTTCAGAGAATTTGTGCTACCTGTTCAAGATTGCGAAGTTATTTTTCTGAGAACCTGGAGCGATTTGAGCCCACCTCTGCCACTCTGACCTAGATAGGCTTTATCTCTAGCCCAGAGTTATTTCTATGGTGGCATTTCAATTCCCCCATATTTACCATAGTTAACACTTTCTCAAGGTCCTTTGACGTCATGAACTCTGGTTACGTGGAATGGGTAGAAGTGTGCCTCTCCAAGTGTGAGTCTAGTGATAAACGCCATAAAACTCAGCTTTAGACAAATGGCACCACTGACTCCCTCCCATTTGAAGCCAATCTTGCCATCAATTAAGGCCTTCATATAATCTCTAGCTTGTGATTAAACACATTCTAAAAACACAATTAGTTATGAGCAGCTATGCAGGCCTTTGATTCATAATTGGCTGATTGTTTCCAAAAAGTTGACCAAGGGAACAATAATACCCTGTTGGCTCTACAAGACACATTGCAAACACACACCCTAATTCCTGCCTCTGCCCAAGGTTGAAGGTACCATTTGCCAAGTGGGCCCCTACCTATCTTTCCAACCTCACTTTTCCAGACTGTAAATAGACTTATGTCACCCACTAAGTCAAAATTTCTCATAGGTTCCTATTGTCCTCTGGAAAAAAATCCCAACTCATTTGCATGGCCTATGAGGCTCTTTATGCTATGACCTCTGCCGCTTATCCAATCCTGTGGACCTTGCTTCTTGAATCCTGGCAACCCACCTTTACCAGGATAGCAACTAGAATAGCAATTCCATTAGCAAGTCTATATTCATTCACACAGTCATTGATTCATTCAGAAAATATTTCATGGGGCTTTATTGGGTGTCAGTTCCTCTGTTGGGCACTCGTGATTAAATGATAACTAAGGAGTCAATGAGCTTCAATTCTCAGAGGTGTACATTAAAGAATCATACATGGTCACGAGTGTCTACATGTGAAGAGGTGGAGAAAGGTCATTCTAGGCAAAGAGGGGAGTCAGGGCAAACTTCCTATGGAGGGAAGAGCCTGCCACTGACAGCATACTGGAGGAGGAATAGAAAGTGAGTGAAGAGATCAGAGACACAGCAAAGACCCACATCATGCAGGATCTGGAAGCCATTCACTTTGAATTTCCATCCTGGGGCAGGATTTTAAGGATGGGGAATAACACAGAATCTATGATTTAGAAAGAAATTGTTCTGTAGACTACTGGTCTAAAAGTAAGGACATCAAAGATGAGAGCTGTGAGGAGTGTTAGGATGTTGCTAAGGAAACACCAGGCCATGGGCTGACCAAGCATCCCAGTGTGCCTACAACTGAGGGGTACTAAAGTTCTAAAAGCAAAACTAAAGCATGCAACATGAGTCGACCTCCGGGTAAGATACAATGGGTCTTTTGTGATAGGACAGTACTCAACAGAAAGAAATGGGTGGTCTGTAGGTAGATTACTTATTGATAGACAGAAGAAATGGGTACCAAAAAAGGAGGGGCTTTATGTTCTGGCTTTTGTAACCAGTTGGAGCCTTCTGTTGATAATGGAGGAACAACTTCCCATTTCTCTGTGCACCCATGGTGGTTTTGATTTTTTTTTTTTTTTGTAGTGTTGGTGATCAAACCTAAGGCTTTGAACATAGTAGGTCCCACTTTACAACTGAACTGCATTTCCAGGCCTGATTCATGGCTCTTTTGAGAAGCAAGCCAACCTGGTAGGACAGCATAAAAGAAGCCAGCTAATAACTGCGTGGCAACATCAGGGCTTGTAGCAAATTGATGGCTTGAACTAGGGCCAAGGCCGTAATCAGCCAGTTTACCTTGTGCCTTTTATTTTAGGAAGACCAAAGCAATTTATAAATTTTATGATGATCTTCAGAAGCCCCTCCACTCCCCACACCCCAACCCTGCCGCCTATGGCTCCAGCTAACAGACAGACCAGGAGACAGACAGATGGAGATTAGGTTAACATTGATCTGTTAACTTGATAAAGTCAAAGCCTCTTGTGTTCCCTGGATCACTAAAGCTGTTGGGACTACATCTTCTTTGCAGAAAGCTGGTTCCCTCCACAGTCAGAGAGGGCTGTGTGGAACAATGAGTATGAACTCCATGCTCTGGTTTTGCCTCCCTCCTGTATAAGCATCTGTGTGATCCTGGGCAAGTTACCTAACCCTATAAGTCTCCACTTTCTTCCCTATAAAACAATGCTAATAATTACCCACTTTAGAGCATTCTGATAAAAGTTAAAGATAAAGTATGTGCCTGCAGAGTAAGAAGCTCTCAGGGATGGCTCCTCTCATCTTGACATGCATTCTTCATATAGAGTATTGTGACTTTGCTAATACAGTGAAAGGTGTTGAGACCTGGAGAGTCGACAAGTTTGTCTCCTTTTAAACTTTAAATTTTAGAGAAACTCCCCCTGTTGTTTGAAAAAGTGGAATGGGGAGCTGGTAGAGTGGATGGAAGCTCATTCCCTAGGACTCTGTACCACCTGCACTTGAATCTCAGCTATGCCACTTACTGGAGGAGTAAGCTCTAATAATCTGTGCAATCACCTCATGCTTCTCTCTGCTAATCTGTAAAAAAAAGAGCTGATTTTTCAGTGTAACTATATGACAGGCCTTTTGTGAGTATTAAATGAGATTATCCATGCTCAGTGCTTAACATTGCTCCTGGCACACACTGAGAATTAAGTAAATACTCTCTACAAACAATGGGAAGAGGTTACCATTGGCTCTTGCCACTTTCCTGTTCATAACTAACATGCATATTATACATCAAGGAGATTCTTGCTTTCTACAGAAGTTGGGCCATAGATAATGCAAAGGCTAAAATTAATTTCCTTTGAAAATACCCATCAACAGCCCCCCAAAGTCCCATGTACTTGGTTTTATGTTTATAATGCTATAAGCCAATATATATATGAATTTATAATGTATGCATAGTATATAATAAAATAGATATAAGCACAATTTGTGTGTACAATACTCTCATGGTATTTTCATATCATTACCAAATAACAAGTAGATGAATGTCCATGGCTAGCATGTATGCACGGTATTATCTCATTATGAATGTCATAGTGGGAATTTCTTTGCAAAACTAGTACTCTCCTATAGTCAAAAGAAATGCAGATAAAGCAATGATATGGGATAATTAATGCAGTATTTAATAGTGACAAAAATATAAATAAATATTCAACTAATCAAATATTAAGTAGCTGTACCAATCATCATTTGTTGAGTGACATGTATTGATTATTACAAGTCAGTGAGTAACAACACTGTGCTAATGTCTTGTCTACAACTTAGCCCTGTGGTTAATGATCTGGCATTCACTGCTGAGGTACCAGTTCTGGCTCCACTGTCTACCAGGGTGGCCTTCAGTTTTCTCTGTTTGCGATATGATGGTCTTAACAGTACCTGACTCAGTGGGTGGTTCAAATGGATTAGGAATTTGTTCAAAGTGGCTAGAATAATGCCTTGCCTCTAGAGAGTGTACAGATGTTAGCTTTTGTTGTTGTTATTTATTTTTATGTCCAGAAACTATTCTCCCCGCTATTTCATGCAAAGGAGTGTTAGGACAGAAAGCATGGAGGATAATGTTTAGTTGGTATTCATGTGTAGAATAGTGTTTGGTTTTATTCATTATAGATATGAGACTTTTTTTTCTCCTTACCATGTTCCCATCATAAAGGAACTATATTAACCTCACCTTTGAGATAAAGACACCAAAGCCCAGAGATATCACTGCTGAAGAGCTAAAATTTGGGGAATTGCTGTGGAAAAAAGCCCACTAGAACCTCTAAATGAAAATTCTGAACTAATGATAATTCAAAAGAGAACCTTTTGTAGTTTATTCCAGATTAAGGACAACTTCTTTCTATAAATTTGTTCTTTTCTTTTAAAATAATTGTTCTTTGACTATTACATGTGTGTTACATGATAAAATCTGTGGCTTAGTATGTCTGTACCAGTTGCTGAAGCTCTGCTCCATGTGCTAGATTTGTACTCACGTATTGGGAATCTTGAAGACAGCCATTTCTTGTATAGCCCTGGGTCATGTGCCCATCTCTCCAGATACCCGCTTGAAGAGGTTCCCCCTGGTATCAGATAATTCTATCTTTGCCATATACCTCTAAGACATTGACCTTGACCTCACAAGCGCTTGCTAACAGTTAACTAATCCCACCATTTCAACTAGCTCTCCCACCAAGAGAAGGCTGTGTTTGGAGGTATGATGGCATTCACCACAAGGAAAAAAACAGATAAGCATGACATGATGAAACTTGTGGTGAGGGACTGAATCATTTGATTTCACTGTATTTCTTCAGAAGGATTTTGTTTTGATGTCTTTACATTAAATTGATTCGCTTGAATTGCCCTGTTTTGTAGCAGAGCCTCAAGGTCATTGACTAACAAACAAGCCCAGGCAGTAGTACAGGCATCTGGTCAACCTGGAAATATTGTGCAACTATCTGACTTTTTACATTACATTAATGATGTTATTATCTTCCCCATATCTCCATATTGAGTCTTTAGGTAGTGAAATACTAAGACTGGAGATCAACTCTTGGTTTACCCTGGAAAGTCAAGTGACCACAGCTGGATCATCTATGTCCACTAGCTTTAGCCCAGACTATTGCCATTAGCAATCAGTCATCAGTTCCTTTTCAAAGCTAATGTTCTATCTCTTTTGGATTTGATTTCTGAAAATGGCTTGCTCATAACTTGATTCTAAATATTACAAAGCCAAATAGTTGTGCTCAGGTGAACAGGAGAAATATAGAAAGTAGTTTTATGCTAGGAAGTCTACATATGAACTTTTTGGTAGCAAGGAGATAATTTTTTCTTTTACTGTATTATAATGACCAATATTTATTTTCCTTATAATAAGGCATTCTAGGACTACCTTTGTGTCCAAATAAGCAGAAAGGTAGATCTAAAAAACAAACAAACTGTAGGAAACAAAACACACTTCTTAGTACCAATGAAGCACTCAGTCTCATATTACCAAGATGTGTGACACTAACCAATAGCCCAGCTTATTCCCATCAAGTTCTGCTTCCTCACTGCCCTCCTCCTGCCAAATCTAATCAGTAGCACATGGCACAGCAAAGGTGTTCAGTAAGTACCTTGGTGCCCAGGATTCCAAGAACTACACCAGCTTTACCAGGACTGTTCACATTTTCAGAGCCAAACCAACAGGAAATGATTTTTCCCCATGTTTTCATCCCACCACAAGAATAAAGGAAAAATTGCCAAACTTGACTTGGCAATGAATGGTGCTACACAAGAGAAGAAGCATCATGGAAAAATGGAAATAGTCTAAAATCACCATACCCAACTCCTCCTTCCACTACTACTACTACTCACATGCATGTACAAACACGCGCGTGCGCGCACACACACACACACACACACACACACACACCACACCACACCACACCACACCACACCACATCACACCACACCACACCACACCACACCACACCACACCACACCATTTCACTCCCTTCCTTCCCACCACTGCTTGCCCTAGTTTGGCCAATCAAGAATTATATCAGTGTTAATCTCAGCAAAAGTCAAATTAAAAGAATTAGCACCATCAGGTTTTCCTCAGATGAGTCAACAATTCAAGTCCTTGCCATTGTACTCCAGAGAAGGGCATTGCTTCCTAGTATCTGCCAAAGAAAACAAAACTCTCCCCTCCCCAGCTCTTAATCTTATGCCAAACAAAGCACTGACTCTTTTCCCCAAACCCTAAATATCAGGGATAAATCTGTTTGTGCTGATGATGAGTCTGAAATATGAATTTTAAATGACTTTTAATCAATAAGCTGCATCAACACTCGAGGAGTTGAGTGTGCCCATTCTAGATGGCACACTCAAGTACCTTCCTTCATGGTACCTTGTGATTCACACTCTCGGGAACATCAGTGCCTCCATATGCACATTAGCACAACCAGGTTTCCATTGGGTTCTCTTTTCCACAGATATAGAGAGGGCTTTTGTTACTACATCAGCTATTGCTGGATATAAATAGGTATCAAGAGAAAGATGATTTAAGATTATGTCTAGGATGTCAGAGACAGTAGGTTGGGGTGGTAGGCAGCGCTGTGTAGTAAAAAGCGAGAATGCTCAAAAGCACGGCCCAGGACCAGCTGGATGAAAACCAGCTGCGTGATCCAAATGTAACTTCTTTGGGCTTTCTTTGTTCTTACTCTTTTACAAACAAAATATTTGGAATGGATATTTCCCAGTAAGTCTTCAAAAATTATAATTGGTGCTTTTAAACATTGCCTTTTACTGTTTGCAGCTTCCACTTTAGGGAATGAGTTAAAATACTCTCTTGCTAACATATTCTCTGGTATAGAAGCGCGGCAAGGCAAAACTCTTGGACTTTAGGAGAGACAAATACCGGAAGTCCTTCCCAATGATATTTCCTTCAGCCCTCAATTTGGTCCTTCCTATATCATTTAGGTTAGGTTAGGGCACATTTACTCAAAATCATCCCTGCTTCTTCTTTCCTTGTATCATTCCCCCTTCTTTTTCTTTTTCTTCTTCTTTTTCTTTTCTTTTTTTTTTTTAGGTCCTTCCTGGATCTTCTGCCCCACCTCTTCCCAGTAGCAAGAGAGAAACTTGTAACCGCACATAGAAACTGACAGTGAGAAAATGATAGACACATGGAGATATTGATCTGTACTGCCAAACCCAGTGGGAACATTTTCCGGATTTAAGTGGCAACTTTCCACAGTGCTTTAGTAGGAAATACTGTCAAGTTTCCAACAGTGTCTCCAGGTGGGTGCTACTAGCCAGGTATCCAGTGCAAAAACCCACTGGTTCCTGTCTTAGAATATACTTTAAATCGACAAACTTTAAAATCTTTATGAAAAAGAAAATGTTTTTCAGAAGTTACTCTTAGAGGGAATTTGTCCCTTTATGACAATGTATTTTAATATTGTAAGCAAATTTTCCTGATTTTTTTTTGTAAAATGACATTGCATTTATCTATCTACCTATCTATCTATCTATCTATCATCTATCTATCTATTTATTAATTTTTTATTGATTCTTGGGGGAATTTCATATCACACACCCCAATTCTGCCCACTTCCCAGTCCCCTCACGGCCTCCCCTCACCCCTGCAGCACCCCTCCATAAAAGAAAATTAGAAGAAAATCAAACCAAAACAAAGCAAAACAAGCAAGCGAACAAAAACAAACAAGCACCTCTTTGCTTCTCCTTCTTTGCTGCCTCTCCAACACCTCTGCATTGGTGGCATTGGGAGCCTCGGTGTGTCATATAGTACACCACTTTGTTCGATCAGCTTTACTAGCAAATGTTCATGGCAATGAGTCACTGGTCTGGCTCAAGGCCTCTGGTTTCTGGTACACATCATCACTGGATCCTCACTGAAACTTGTCTGGGATATCCTGTGGCTGCCCCAAGTCATGAAGATTCTCGGGGTATTGTTCCACAGGACCAGTCCCTTCACCAGCTCCAGCAGGTCCCAGATGGAGTAGATGTCAGGGTGAGCCAACCCAAGGCCCAGTTATGGACTTCACATGGTAGCTCAGCTGGTCAGTCTGGGCCACTGGGGCCACCGCCTCAGGAGAAAGGGTGGAGTCAGCTCCCCTATGCCCATGCTTCAGGGTTGGTTCACACACACACCCACCACCACCACCCCACCCCACCCCACCCATGCCCCCACCTGTGGTGAGGAGTGGCGCCATCTTTCCTTTGAGGGTTGTGGCCAGCTCTCTTGCTGTAGTGTCCAGCAAGAGGCAAGGCCAGCTTCCCCTGGGCCAGTAAAGGGCAAGGCCAGCTCATCATGGCCTTCTGCTTTCTTCTGGCATGGTTCCTATGACTCTCTGAGGTGACACGAGCCACAGACATCAACCCAGACCCCAGCCACAGCTGGACCACAGACCCAGATACGGTCCTCAGCAGCAGCAGTCGGATCTGGTTGTCACCATTGCCTCAGGTGTCAGTGCAGGCCACTCAGACTGGCAAGTGCCCCAGCGGCAGTGTGGCACTTGGACACCAACATGGCCCAAGACCTCAGGTATCTGCATGGCCTTTGATGGTAACAGGAGCTTCGGGTATCAACACACACCCTGATGCAGCTGGACCACAGACCCAGACATCCCCCCCACCCATCCGCAGCCCTGGCCCAGATGTCACCATGGCACTCAGATCTGTATGGTCCTGACCACAGCATAGCCCTAGGGCACCAACCTGGTCCCAGGAGGCTGATCAGACCCCAGGCAACCACATGGCCTTAGGTGGCAACAGGAGCCACCGTTGACTCAGACCCTGCCTGATCTAGAACCAGAGACCCAGGCATGGCCCTTGGCAGCAGCCAGACTGGACATCACTATGGCCCTGGGTGGCAAGCAGGCTTCCAACATCAGCCTACTCCTTACTGCCTTCATTTCTTCCTTTCTGCCTCTTTCCACAGCACATGAAACATTCTGTTTCTCTTTCCCATTTCTCCATCACATATTTGCTCATCATAATGGGATCCATCGGCCGGTACCACAAGGCACCAGGCAGGCCATGGATGTCTTCCTGCCAAAATTCTGGGTTTCTTCATTGCAAGTTGAAGTGTGTACACTCCCATGCTGTCTATGTTGTTATATATTCACATGTTTTAAGTAGTTAAGGTCATTCTGAGCTAAATAGTTCTCAGGAATTAAATAATGATACTGCCATTTATCTCCTTTGGAACATCTCATGAAGCAAGTCTTATTGACACAATAGTACTGAAGGGGAGGAGTGTTGTCAGAGTGTGACCCTGCGGGATTTCCTGTGCCAGTTGCTCTGGTAGTTTAGACTCCATTGCAATAGTTAATGGGATTATAATTACCACACATGATAATTTTCCATGCTTCCAGGACAGACATGATGCTACCTACAGCTCTTCTGAGAAGTGTTCTTCAATGAAGATCACACTCATAACCTTTATGCAGCTCTTCTCAGAAATTTTAATTTTTTTGAGATGATTTATTGATGGTTTTACAGATACCATAGCCACACTCAAGTCTTGGTGAATAAAAATTTGAAATCAATCATGTGCCAGAAATAAGAGTAGAGAAAGATTTTTTTCTGTACCAAGTAAGAACAAAGGAGTTATTTCCAAAGCAACATATCTGTGAAAACGTAAACCAAGGGGATTTTATTGGGGGTGATGGTGGTGGTGTTATCCTTATTCTTATAGGAAAACACTTTGGGGGCAGGCACATTCTGAACACACTGGGTGAAGGAGCATATTGATGACCACACTCAATTTAAGGTCACTGCCCAGGAAGTGTTGATGGTGGATACATCTGGGTGCATTCCTAGCCCAAGGTCATAAGGTGTTATTCAAAAGGTTAATATGGTGATGGGAACACATTTGAGCATGCTCAGATTGCTTCATAAAGATAGTTGACAGTAATGTCTCTGGGAATTCTTAGTTTTCTCTAAATAGTTTTGTAGGGGGTGGGGAGTGTGAAAGGACATTTAAGAGTTTCCCCCTAAAGATGTCTGCCTTGCTCAGCAGCTAGTACACCACCTTGTAGGTATGAGAACATCTCATGTTTAGGCAGTTGAAAGATTTTCCAGATTTGATCTATCCAGGATACATTTAAAAAACATATAGAAGTCTATGTTACACGGAACTGCTTAATCCTAGCTTTAGCTGATGAAGCAGGGGTATGAAGGCCATGTCTTCATTGGGTTGGTATTTCATGGTTCTTTATTTACAAATTGCTAGGGAAATGCCATGCTGTGATTGGTGTTGACATCATCTTAGTACACAGCACCACACCTGGAAAGGGCAGACGAAGGGTAGTGATGTAATTCGGAGGCAGAGCACCTGCCTAGTGCGCACAAGGCTCTGGGATCAGTCCCCAGTAGGACATTGTTAAACAGTGCTTGGGCTGATGTGTATTGGTGAGTCCGTATCAATAATGAAGGAACCACTAACTTTTATCACCAAACACTCCCCAGACATGATTTGGTTTCATCTCAGGAACCAGCCTAAAAGTAGATCAAAGAAACAATGTAAAATGGGGCATAGGAAGTAACCCAGGAGACAAAAAGCTCACCCTACTGTCAAAGCAGACTCGGGTTTGGGTTTGTAGTCAGTAATTTAACTCATTCAGTCACCCTGTCTCTCCCAAAGCACCCATTTCCTTCTCTTTTGGTTCATGAAGCAAATGGTTTCATGGGTGCAGCATTGGAAAGTAGTTTAAGTTTCATGAAGAGTATCCAACTTTGATCACATTTCCTAGATGTCAGGCAGAACTAAACTCAAACCTCTGCTCTACCTCTTGTGAAGTCATTACCTTTGGCAAGAGAATTCTTCTCCGTGCCTCTGTTCCACAGTTTGCTCATCTGTAAGACATATCCTTGGGGGGGGGGGGGGTGAGAGTCAACTATTGTAGCAGGTGTTAGATAACATGAATGGTACGAAAAGTCAGTTGTCAAACCCAAGAAGGTAGAAACCAGTAAAGGGCAGCAAATTAAACACAAAGTGAAGTGGAATGTGGTGCACACACTGGAGAGGGAAAAGTGGGTGAGAGTTATAAGAGTTGAAATCCAGTTCCATGCAGGAGAAAGGATCTTAGTTGTGCTACACAGGGAATTTACAATGAGCACAGGCAGGGGTTTAGCTGAACAAAGTGTACTTGAGGACGTAAGAGTTGATACAGTGAGGAATGAATGTGAAGCAGGATGGAGAAGGATTCACTATACAACTGATGATTTTGAATTTTCATTCATTCATTCATTCATTCATTCATTCATTCATTCATTCATTCTACAAGTGTTTATGGAGTGTTTAGTATGTTTGTAGGCATCGCTGTTTGGTGATACAATAATAAGCAAAACATGATTCATTCCCATCTGTAGTCTCACAGAAATAAACATCCAGCCATATGAGAAGCAAAAGCCACTTGTTCTGAACTTGCCAGGGAGACTTAAAGCAGGCCTATCAGCCATTATTACATTTTGTAAGTCTGGAAAAGTAAGAAATTCAAATTGGAAAAAGGAGACAGCATTAAGTGTTCTTGACTGGAAGCTACAGGCATGGGGAGACTAAACTAGTTGAGGTACTGGAGTTAGGCACCTGTGTGATTGATCAGGGATAAGTATTTGATTTTCTCTGATTGTTCCTCAGGGACAAAAATTATGGAAACTTTCCAATATTAATCAAATGCTGGCCATTTAAAGGCAAATGGTGTGAAAGTTTTTGCTTGGCCTCCTACATGGTCACCATAGATCAAAATCTGCCTTCCTGCAAGTTTAACTTTTGGTAGGCTGGCTCCCTGGATTGTTTAATATAGATAAAGACTGATTTCCTGAGAATACTGCCATGCTGTCAGGCTTCCATATATAGATATAGATATGGATAGCTTTTGTATATATGACTATTCTCTATTCAGTAGCAGGGTTTCAAAAGGTTATGAGGAAGAAATGCAGAGTAAAAGAGACTAGATCATTATCGGGAACTTGACAGCTGGGCTAGGGAGATCTTCAGATATTGTAGTCAGGGAAAGAAGATCTGAGGAGGTGTAAACTGTGCAAGTGCACAGTTTTGTGGTGAGTTGACAGAAACGAAGTGTTGGTGTAGCCAGCCAGGGAGAAGAGAGCAAGATGGGAGGTATGAAAACCTGCAAAGACTCGGGTCAGACAGAACTTTGTAAGTCACGGTGGAGATCCAGTGCAGGCACAAAGAGCTTGAGCAGAGAGACATTGTGGTCCTATTGGCTGGTCTACTGGTTGCTGTTGAAGTGTCCCTTGGTGATACAACCATGTGCAAGCCTTAGTCTCACGGAAACTGCAGGAAGCAGTCTTCGCTTTCTACTTCATGGAGAAAATGGAAAGAATCAGGGAAGAGTGCCCAGATTCCACAGCTCTCAGCATCTTGACCTGCATGCCATGCCTTTCTCTCGCTACAACCAAAGGATTGGCTAGGCTCTACCTGAGCTTGGTACCCCCACTCTAGGTTCCAACCTTTCCCACTGAGTTGGGGATATTGTTCTAATGATCTTTTTCCCTCAACAACGCATG